>VZSC01007691.1:0-38788 GCA_013398225.1 Steatornis caripensis
GCCCATGGGGGAGGCTGAATCATCTCTGTAACAGCTGCCACAGCGCCCCATGTAAGGAGTTTTACTACTTTGTACACTTTATTAAAAAAGAATAAGTTGTTCGTTCAAACAACTCATGTTGCTGGTTGTCCGTTTTCTTCCCCAGGCGGCTGCTGCTGGGCAGGGGTGCTATGAAGCTGTGCCCTGCGGGCAGGCTGGGCGGAGGGGCTTTGGGCGGTGTTTGAGCTGGAGGAGCTACAGTGCAGGGACAGGCTGTCAGGTGGGAACCATGCAGTGCTCACTGCTCTTGGCGTCGGTGTTGGTGTAGCTTCTCAGGCAAAAGTATTGGCAAAACAGTGTGCTGTTTGTAAAAGTCTGTTCAGTTTGTGTGTCCGGTCTCTGGCTGCAGCCTGACCTGGCCACCGCAGGCTGTTAACGCTCAGCAAGAGCTGTGCCCGGCATCTCTGTGGTGACAGAGACCAGCTCCGCATGGCACTGCCTGGACACGGTGTTCGGGTCTTCCCAGCTGGGGCTGGCTTGGAGGCTGTGTTGTGGGCACTTGTGAGTTAAAAGCTCCCCTTGTATCAAGTGGTGTTTATCAAACCGTGGGTCACAGCCTTCTAAAGCTTGCAAGGCATGCAGAAAAAACCTGATTGTTTTTCAAGTGTTAGGAAAATTAAGTGTCAATTTAGGCTGTGCTAAATAAATAACTTTTTTTTTTCTTAACTATTTGACCTTGAAATACTTATTTTTACATGCCTGCAACTCAGACAGGACAAGTTGTCCATGCAGCAGTCCTTAAGGGGCCGTGCTGGAATGGTTGTGCCAGGGGTGGGGAAGGCTGTTAATACTTAAAAGTTTTGTGAAGTTCTACTGTCAAGTAATTAAAGATTTTTCCTTGTTGCTTGGTAGTGGTTAAGCTGAGACTGTGTCTCTGTTTACAGAGAGGGGAGGAAGAGAGGAAAGGAGAGATGGCAGTAGAAGTCTTTGGGGAATTTTTAAAGATGCGATGTTCTTACCATTTAAGTACTCAAGTTTGGGGTTTTTTTTGGTCAGCTAGTGCTATGGTATTCATGCAGCAATAGATTTTTCCCTAGGAAGGGGCAGGGCTAGTTTCCTTGTCTGGGGCTCCGGATAAACATATTTAAGGTGTTTGAACCGCTGCCTGCAGCAGAGCAAGGCGACGACAGCTGTGCGCTGCGCAGGGGCCAGGTACAGCTGTTGGCACAGTCCCTCTTGGCTGCGCCTGGCCCCAGACCTGCTGTAGGACTGGACAAAGAACAGAGGATCAATGGAAAACGCTGCAGGTGCTCTGGCTAGCCTCCCTGGGAGCGACAAGTCTGAAGGCAGGGAGACACGGAGACCGCTGCCCCGCTCAGAAGTCCTACTGCTCAAAAGCCGGGATGACTCAGGAAGGGGAAAGCAAGAACACAGCAATATGAATTTGGGTGTGCTGTGACTGAGCCGGGAAAGGTGCCCTTCCCGTTGCAATGAGCCCTTTTGAAGACTCTGATAANCCCTGGGAGCGACAAGTCTGAAGGCAGGGAGACACGGAGACCGCTGCCCCGCTCAGAAGTCCTACTGCTCAAAAGCCGGGATGACTCAGGAAGGGGAAAGCAAGAACACAGCAATATGAATTTGGGTGTGCTGTGACTGAGCCGGGAAAGGTACCCTTCCCATTGCAATGAGCCCTTTTGAAGACTCTGATAAACAACTTACTGGTGAACTAATTTCACTCCAGCTTTGCAGCCCCCTGGACAGAAGAGGGTCGTGCTGTCCCGGTTGGTTGTTTCCGCGCTAGCAGTGCACAGCGATGCTGCTGCCCTGGCTCCCCCGCCCTACACACACACGCTGTGCTGTAACTACGCCAGGAGCCTGACCTGAGCAAGTAAAACCAGGCTACCAGGCACAGCGTGTGGAGGAAGGTGGTGGTACTGCAGTGCATCAGTCTGCGCACCTGCTGTGCAGAAGAAACCAGGACTCGCCGCACAGCGAGTGCTGCAGCCCTCAGTCCCTGCAGCCTTTGCCCAGAACCGGCTTCCCCTTAGCCCCGTTCCTTCATGTGATGGCCGCAAAGAAAATGCTACAGTCATCTAAAACTGGGGGGCTGCTTATCGACTGTACGGAGGTGAAGGCGCGTACTGCCCTGGCACCGTGTCAGGAAGAGGATGTGCAGTGCAAGTCAGAACAGGCCCCGTCCGAGTCCGGGCAGGTGCTTGCGTTGCTGTGCCAGCATCTTGCCTGTACCCCACCTGTTAACAAAGATAGCAGGACCTACAGCTCTGTTCAGCGCTGCTCATCTCTGTTAGAATTACTGCCAAAAAAAGCCAGATGGCTGAAATCAGTGCAGAAGCTGTCCCATGGGGGTGGGAGCTGGCAGGNTGTGCCAGCATCTTGCCTGTACCCCACCTGTTAACAAAGATAGCAGGACCTACAGCTGTGTTCAGCGCTGCTCATCTCTGTTAGAATTACTGCCAAAAAAAGCCAGATGGGTGAAATCAGAGCGGGAGCTGGCAGGGTGGAGGCACAGAGGCAAACACCAGAGCTCTAGATGGAGTGGAGCGAAGGATCCCCCAGCATCACGCACCAGAAACCAGACAGCCCAGAGAATCCATCCCCCAGAGGTGCTGGGAGAGGGCCAGGTCAGCACCCTGTACAGACCCATCGTGACCATGCTGGACTGCCGTGCTTGGCCTTTCTGCAGCACCGATGTGCTCCGCTGCATCCCCCAAGAGACGCTGCCAGCAGGGAGAGGAAACCCAGCCATCTAACGTAATCCAGGGGAAGGCTCGTGAGCTGATCTGAGCTGGGGCAAGTATGGGTGCTGTGCCCCGGCAGTATACCTGTTCATACAGCGAGGTCATACAGTAGCTAGGGAGCGGCTGGCGATGGGACAGCAGTGTTCCCACGAGACCTTCCTAAAGGGAGACTTCATCAGCCAAAAGTGGGAGCTCTGCCCCAAGCACCCGGGTCGGTGTTTCTCCTGTCCCGCAGATGCAAGGTCTGGGCTCGAGCTGTTGGAAAGACTGGGGCTGCATGCAGGGTCCTTCAGATCTACTGCCTGGTCCAGGAGGGACTGCAGGAGGGCTGCAGCTATAACTCGCCTTGGACTTGGTCATTGCCCCACCCGGAGCCCAGTGACGCCCCACCGCCACCACTGCAGGAGGGACCAGAACATGGAGGACACCTAACTAAAGCTTGTTTTTTTTAGGCGTGAACTGTGAGGGAGCTGCTCAGTGCTGCAATGCCCGCTGCAGGGCACTACAGAGGGAACAGGCAGACACGACATTCTGATCAGCTGCTCGAACAGCAGTCCCCTGCTTTGGATTCAGGCGTGCTTGGGGAACGGAGACGCTCCTCTTCCAGCAGCCACAGGGATGGCCACTTGCCTGTGCGCATACATAAACACACATTGCCCAGAGCAAACCAGGCAGCCGCCATCACAGCAACGAGACACAGATTATGCATGTGGCAGTCTACCAGAAACAGCTGTGAAGGCCACTGGGAAGCCTACTGCACACCAGCTGATTTTTAATTTTTTTTCCATGTGTCAGTAACAGACTGGATCCACAGCTCCATAGGCAGAGGGTGTCTGACAGTCTTTAGCCAGGGGAAAAGCAGATTTAAACTGAGAGTCCAGTGAAGGCCTACCTGGCTGTAGGCAGGAGGAACACCTGTCCTGCCTTGCTGTGCAAGTGAGCTCAGAAGCAACATTGACTTTTGATCATTGGGGAAGGAGTCTTTCATTTGCCGAGGGCTTTATTCAGGGTTGGGTTTTTTTTCAAGTTGATCAGATTTAGCCAGAGAGAATGACGGGAAGGCACAGGGGATACAAAAGAACACCTCGGGGTAAAGGGGAGGCGAACAGTTCATCACGCGTTCATTATAGTGCTGGGACTAGGAAAAACGTCAAATAAGGAGGTGAAATGTCAGGTCTGCCAAAGCATTTAAGTAACAGCATCATTCCCAGCATTACCATAGTAGAGATGCTTTGGCCAGTCTCCGTCTTGGCAAAGACCACACCAGGAGTACAGCTGTTGCGGCAAACAGTAGCTGTTTAAATTAAGTGTGATTTCAATGGTAGAGAGATTAAAAATACAAATTCAAATTTACCTCTGATGTTGGAAGCCAAACCCCATCAGATTCAGTGAGTTGCAGCAGTTTACTGTGACGGTGAACGGGTCTTTCAGACTGGCCTGGAACAGCATCTGGATGCCAGTTACTCACCAGTGCTTTCATTTCCACATCTGTCCGCACGCTCTGACCAGCCACCAGCCAGCGTCACGCTGTGAGAAACGGCTACAGCAACCAGCACGGAGAGAGCAGGAAACCTTTGCTGCCTCCTCCAGCTAAGGAAGGAGATCATTGCCACTTCCAGCCCTCCGCGCGCACATCGTGGGATGTTTGCAGAAGGCGCCTGTAAGCAAAGGCCACCTTTGTCTCCATGCGCTGGTGGAGACCCTGCAGCTGAGAGCAGCCTCTTCCATCTGGCGCATCAGCTGTGAGCCCATGTGGGAGTCCTGACCTCCTCAGAACCTGGACGCACAGTGCTGACATGGACCCACCACCAAGACTGATACTAGTGATGACCCCTCTACGAGTGATGCACCCTTCGGCTACACCGCTGGCAGTCGCCTGGCAGGCAGCGCCAAGGGCTGTGACGCTGGCTAGCCGAGCCGAAAGGCTCAATACTGAGCGTATCATCCATTTTCATATGGTCACATTCCTGCCACCAAGAAAGGCAAAATAATAGGATCCGAGTCTAACTGACTGTGGGAAATTGTGGAGGCAGCACCCACAGCCTCTCCCCCCACACCCAGGATCCGCCGGCTGCGGAGTGGAAGGCAGAGGGAGTGGGTGCTCTGGCTCCCACCCGGCTGCCCTGCCCTGGGCTATCGACACGTCTCAGCCGCAGCAGACAAGTTTGGTGGCCTGGCTTTGCGCAGGTGTGTGGGTGGGTGTGCACAGGCCGCAGGAGGAAAGCTCAGCAGGGGCTGTGCTGCTCTCGGAGCTTGTTGTTCTGGCTGTCCTCCTTGCACGTGCCTCTGCTTTTCGCCAGCGTTACGGTCTCCTCGGTGTCGTGGCGGTGCTGTCTCACCCTTAAGGGGAGAAAGGGACGGTCAAGCTGTGGCAGAAAGCCCAGGCAGTGCCAAGGCCCAGGCAGTGGTGCGGGTGCCCAGGAGCACGCCGTTCCCCACCGTGAGCTGCCACTCGCCCTGCAGACGCTGTGCTGAGCCCCCGCAGTGCCGAGCCCCCATGGTAACAGTCTGCCCGCACAAACGGGCTGTTGGTGCAGCTCGTGGCTGTGGGGCCAGCCCTCCACCTCAAGAAGAGAAATGCCACATCACTCCCTGGCAGACGGCAGATGAACGAGTGAGCACAGGTACTTGCTCTCCTCAGGTGCCTCGTTAGTAAGCTCCCAAAACCCCATCTGCAGCATTTGCCAAGATGGCCCAAAACCCAAGTCTGTCAAAGGCCAGGGTCGCTGATGCTGCCTCTGTATCCGTACTTACTTTTCTCTGTTGAAAACAATGAAGTCCCTCTGGAGCATTTCCAGGTGCTTTTGAAGATGGCAGGCCTTTCACATCCGAGTAGAAAAATAAAAAGAGATGGGGAATAAATTCACAGTTGACAGAGAAGAATATTACAAGGAGAATTTCGAGGAGATACAGAGATATCTCCAGGTATAGAGCATCTTTAGCACTGCAGTGGGGAGAACGGCTTTAAGAGTCTCCTCGTACAAAACCACTGTGTATACGTGCTGCCTTCCACCAAAGGGAGGATGTGGAAGTCTTGGGAATAAAGTTGGTCACAGGGACAAAAAACAGTTTGCTGTCTAGCAGGACCACAGCAATCAGCTTTCTTGGAAGATGAGAGACTTCCTTGACCGTATGCTTGTACCTGCTTGCTCTTACCTGAGAGGAACTGCTTTTAGTGGTGTCCTTGTCCTTCTTAGCCAAACGCTTTTTTTTCTTGTGAAGAGGTTTTGACTCTAGGATCATTTCTTCCAGCTCAAAGGTTGGGTCACAGTTCAGTCTGCCTTTCTGGAGGGGAGACACAGGTTGCCTTTAGCAAGGCAGTGATGAGTCTCTCATAAACTGGACTGCATCTGGGAGCTGAATTTCGTAAAAAAATAAACTTACTACAGCTGCACACACAGCCAGAACACCTGCTGTACTTCTTACATATTTTACCAGTTCCCTCAGCCAGGGGCCATTGCCACGCTGTGACAGTTGCTCTTCCTGTGCTCACTGCTTCTACTTAGCCCTCTGGCTGCTTCGCAGTGGCCTCCCGTGTCTGGGCTGGGCTGTGCCGCTGCTGGGAGGAGCACAGCCCACTGCAAAACTGGTTTTAAGGCAGTATACGTACACCCAGCACAGAGAAAACCAGCGACGGGGAGGGGGGGAGTACATACAGTTAACAAATATTCGTAACTTAGCCCAACTTCTGTTTGGCAAGAAAGCAGTCAGAGTAACACTGCACACAACAGCCCTTGGATTATTTTGTGTGAGGGCTATGTTACTTCTGTGCTGCTTTAAGCCAATTAAAAAAGGATCAGAAACACTAATCTACCGGATTTGTTACCTTACTGTGAACACTGGGCTTGTTAGGAGAGTCATTACAGGAAGAAACAATTACCATAAAATGGTGGGCGATCGCCAGGCTGCTAATGAACCTCTGCCTGTTCACTGGGTTTTGAATTTGAAAGACCCGAGATGGTAAGAAAGGCGGTTCAGTGCAGGACAGCTCACAAGCACCGCTGGCGCGCGTATCGTCTAGCGTGCCTCCGACAGTCCGGAGTGTGTAAGACCAGTTCTGCATCCAGAAATTCTGGGAATATTATAAACAGAGCCGATCAGCTTTGGGGCACGCACACTTTGTAGTCATCCCCCACTGGTCTTTAGTGCACCCAAAGGAATGTGAAAATTCTGCCCTTGCCTCTCTTTTCCCCCGTCCCTTGTGACATCGGACGCTCTCGTGGAACTTTGCGAGGAGTTCCCAGGATCCGGTGCAAGGCGCAAGGCTGCAGTGTGTAACGCCTGGGCACGCTGAGAACCTTTTAAAATCAAATTGCCTTACCGTGGGAATGAATTCTGGCATTATCCTTTTCTGGAGAACAGCATCCCAGTTCACATCTGACAGATACGGAAAGCCCTGGATATCTTTCAGTTGAGAAAAACGCTTCTCGGGGTTCGGCTCAAGCAACTGTAGCGAGAGTTAAATGGAAGAGGTGAGAAAGTGAGACCCTGAGATGCGAAACCAGAGCTTGCGTCCATACAGACATGTCTGTGGCAGTTACACCACGCAACGGCTGGGGCAGGGAAGCGACCGTCAGACAGAATTCCGAGTGTGCGTCTGCCGGCAGCTGCTTTTTGAGAAGGAGCCGGTTTTGCTGGNGATTGCGTCCATACAGACGTGTCTGTGGCAGTTACACCACGCAACGGCTGGGGCAGGGAAGCGACCGTCAGACAGAATTCCGAGTGTGCGTCTGCCGGCAGCTGCTTTTTGAGAAGGAGCCGGTTTTGCTGGTGGCAAGTGGGACGGTCAGAGGGATCCGGGAACTGCCGAGGGCTGTGGTGATGGCACACGGTTACAGAGGCCCTGGGGACGGTGCTCCAGGACAGCTTTGCCTGTCGGTGGTAACCGGGGGCACGTGCGAGGCCGGGGCAGGTGTCCAGGTTGTGCTGCACCACGGGGTCGGCCATGCCTCACCCTGCGGCAAGGAGCAGCCGCGGGGCACACTGCGGCCTCTGTCTCCATCGCTGGGGCTCAGGGAGGCGTCCCAGGAACACCCCGCCAAGCGCAGTCACCCCGCGCCACCCGCCGGACGGGGCTCAGGACACGCAATGCTGGTGATGCCGCCTTAACACCGGCACTTCGACCGGGTGCCTCTCGGCTGTTGCTCTAGCTCAGCTTCACTTCACCAGAGTCTACGAGGGGCTCACAATCTTTAAATCTATCTATTCTCATTTTTATGAACTTTTGTCCCCGTGTTAGCAGCAGGCAAAGAGGCAGCGCGGTGATGTTAAGCAATTTGTCCAAGGTTAAGAATAAGCATTTGTTTCAGAATGGGGAATTAAACTCATGCCTTCCGGTTCCCAATTTAAAACATCTCATTTTCTCACTCTAGTAATGGAATATTCATAAGTATAACAGGTGAAATAATAGATTTACACTGTTTATTTCTGGCATTTTTTTTAACATTGCTGTAGGAATTACTTGTGTGGAAGGAAACAGTCAAGGTTTGTCACTGAAGTTCAAGGATCCAACGTGACATAAACTCCTGATACCATGCCCTCTGAAAATCCAGCAGGAAACCCAGACGATCCAAACCCTCCGGAAAGGGGTGGATAAGGTGACCCCCTCAGCCCCCTGTCTCGTGCTGGTGTGCACTGGGTGTGGGCAGCGAGGGCTGCGCAGAGCGTGCGGTACACAGAGACGCCCCTCGCAATTCCCATCCTTCTGCGGAGCTCCGTGCTCCAGTCCCAGCGCCAGCGACGCGGCTCTGCTATGAATGAGAATCTGCCTTGAACGGTCATGAATCCAGAAAGTGACGGGAGACGTTTGAGCCAGGACAGAACAACAGCTGGCCTCATACATAATACATATGGCTGTTGAACCAGACGCAAAGGGGCGCTTGGAAATTTAAGTAATTGTGACATTGTATTATTTATCCACAAGGGAGCCTAGGCAGCGCGCAGCATGTCGCGGTCCAGGGAAAACCTTCCAACATAACAACACAGAGGGCATCTGCAGCAAACACCCCTATACTATGGTTAGCCTTAATGAAGTATTAGCTCCATTTAATTTCAAGCAAATGGAGATAATCTTCAATTCTCTTCTTGGAAAACATGCCGTGGTTCTGTCTTAGCAAAGAACTGATGTCCCATTTTCATTACAAAATTTGAGAGTATTATTATATTATATATCAGAGAGGACAAAATACTTCGACATACTATTTGGAACAAAAAAATAGACAAAAGTTACGTTAAGTACTATTTTATTGCCTACACTTATTTGAAAATTAGAAAACTATTCACATACTTTCCAAAGTTTTCAGCTAGTGCTGTTAGGCGGGTTCAGCATTTCAGCTTTGCTGCCACTGCGTGCAAACAGTGTCTGACACTGTCAAGCAGTAGTTTTGTTTACTGAAGACACGGCTTCACTTCAAACACGATTTCAGCTTCAAAATTATTCCAGTAATGATTTTTAAGCAATTTCAATAGCAGCTTCATTAAAAAGTAATTACAGTGGTGCATAAACCTCACAGCCTCAAAGGGTTTCAACAGTATCAGCACTTCTTGCAAATTTTTTCATTATTGGGAAAAACGTTTTCTAAAAATAAAAAACAATTATGCAATTTTTTGGGCCAAATTTACTGACGCATATATTAGTATCTACTTCTAAGTTACATCATTGCAGAGGGACAAAGTTATAGGAGAAACTCTGGAGGCAAAGACTGCATGTGTCCTCAGAAGAGACGCATTAGCAGCAGCCGCGCTTGCCAACACCAGCTTCGTCCCCTTCGCTCCAGGATGCAGTACTGCCAGCTGGCCACTGCATTAGTGTGGCTACAACACTGGAAGCTGGCTGTTTATCATGTGGTGCCATCTGAAGGTCACTAACACTGGGTCTGGACACAACTTGCAATGAATCCCCACATTTTACTGCAAAGGCCACAAACCACGATGGAGGGACTCTGCTGCTTTCAGCACGCGCCCAGACAGAATACGTCCCAGCCCCTAAGCCACCCGTTTCCACGGCTGCGCTCACCTTTTTAATTAGCGACACCATCTCTGTGGACCACGCAGCAGGATACATCACCGTGGCCGTCTTGAACACGTGAGCGATTTCATTTGTGGAAGTGTTGGAACGAATGTGATACGGCCTCTGTGAAAAATGCCACAAGGAAAGCATTTTAACTCGCCTATTCTTTCAGACCCCTTGGGAAAGCTTTTTAGAGCAAAGAAGCTCCAAACAAAGTCTCTTTGTACATTCCCCAAGCCTCCCGTTGAAAGCTTCTCCCTGTGTGATCGTAGCTCCGTTGAAATAAACGCAGTAATAACGTCAGCAAGAATGACGATAATAACTAGACATTTAAACAGCACCACACATAGAGGCAAAACCCAAAAGTTAGAGTNTGTCCTCAGAAGAGACGCATTAGCAGCAGCCGCGCTTGCCAACACCAGCTTCGTCCCCTTCGCTCCAGGATGCAGTACTGCCAGCTGGCCACCGCATTAGTGTGGCTACAACACTGGAAGCTGGCTGTTTATCATGTGGTGCCATCTGAAGGTCACTAACACTGGGTCTGGACACAATTTGCAACGAATCCCCACATTTTACTGCAAAGGCCACAAACCATGATGGAGGGACTCTGCTGCTTTCAGCAGGCGCCCAGACAGAATACGTCCCAGCCCCTAAGCCACCCGTTTCCACGGCTGCGCTCACCTTTTTAATTAGCGACACCATCTCTGTGGACCACGCAGCAGGATACATCACCGTGGCCGTCTTGAACACGTGAGCGATTTCATTTGTGGAAGTGTTGGAACGAATGTGATACGGCCTCTGTGAAAAATGCCACAAGGAAAGCATTTTAACTCGCCTATTCTTTCAGACCCCTTGGGAAAGCTTTTTAGAGCAAAGAAGCTCCAAACAAAGTCTCTTTGTACATTCCCCAAGCCTCCCGTTGAAAGCTTCTCCCTGTGTGATCGTAGCTCCGTTGAAATAAACGCAGTAATAACGTCAGCAAGAATGACGATAATAACTAGACATTTAAACAGCACCACACATAGAGGCAAAACCCAAAAGTTAGAGTCATTAGCCAGCTTGTTGTTGCTTGGCCCTCTCGATATTTGTACCTTAAAGGGCTATCAGAAAGGATTATATATATATCTGGTGCTATGGTTAGGGCATTCCCAATACTCCCTGTAAGATGTGCTGCTGTTTTCAGCTCTTCACTCACGTTGGAGAGGACACAAGTGGCAAGGAGCAGGATTTCTCCCACCTATTAAATCAGCTGAAAAAATACATCCCGAGAAGGGTTACAAGCCCCGGGTGCGACATCAGGCTGCAGGATGACCCGTCCCTCCTGCCCGTGACCAGTGTCATGGCAAAGGGGCGGCCAAGCCATCTCGGAGGGGTACTTGGTTGCACAGCACTGGCTGGAGCGGAGCTGGGCCATCCCGGCGCCAGCCGAGCGCCTGGGAAACCCAATCTAAGATGGTGGGCAACGTACAGCCGGTGTTACTGTGCAGGCAAGGTCACCTCCACGTTTAACTCCCAACTACCACAATACTACTGCCGTACTTGGAAAGGGAATTCACGATGGTAGAGTGTTTCCGCTTCAATGCCTAGATTTTTACGGTATTTCAGAGGAGTGAGGGTGTTAAAAGTACATTTAAAGAATTGCAGCTATAAATTGTGAGATCAAATCAGGTGCCTCGTGCTTAACGTGTACCGATACCAGATGGAGCTCAAGGTCTCCCTTCACTTCCCCCACGCGGTAACCGCCACTGGTGCCAGCATCTTATCATGGCTGCGCCATCGCGTATGAACGCTAACAGCATTTCTGCTCCCATCTTTGGAAATAGTGCCAGCAAGTCAAAAGTAGGTGCGATGACCAGTCCTACAATTCATTTAACATTACAAATGGAAAACTCAAATATTATATTAGTATGTTTGCAGGGGGCACACGGCTTCGGCGACCCAGCAGGTCAGACAACCACGTCCGCTTAATGTGTACTAACCTGATTGCTCACAATTTGAGATATGCAAATCCATTTGAAAACCTGCTCTTTAAAATACATTCTATTAAAAAAAATATGTGCTATGAAATATACAAATTCTACAAAATATAAAACATTCTTTTTTAGGCATTCTGCAAAGACTGATGATAGAGTTTCTTAAAAACGTGCTTTGCATACTCGCACTGAAAGAACTTTCCTAGCCTCAGAAGATTTTAATCAACCTTTTGCTTAGAAGAATGTAATTTAAATAATTTTGTCCCACTTTTTTACACAATACTTCCAAAACACTAATCTAACCATCTGTCTAGAAGGCCCTCAACCTCACCTGAGTTAGCAGCAGAACACTGATGTGACAGACAGGGATCGTGCCTTATTAATAATTTACACATTTGGTTTGCTTTCACTCAAACTCCTCAGTCTTGCCACAACAGCAACAAGATTTTTTTTTTCTATTTTTCTTGTTCTCCCTGCAGGATGGGAGCTCAAAGTAAACTATATTGCAGCCCAAACTTCAGGAGCTGCCACTCGTGCATCGGCTCCGTTTGCCCTGCCCATCTTACGCCAACCCAGAGGCCCCCGGGCGCCGCACGGAACCGTCGCGACACGCTGTTCTGTGTTGCGACGGTTTCTCTTTGAGCTCTTAGCTGTGATCACAAGAGCCCTGGGGAAGATGTGGTTTCTGCTTCCTATGCTGTAAAAACCCTGAAAGCCTTGAATCTGGCTCTGCCCCTTTATCCTGTGATAAAGCATTATCCTTTCCAACAGTGTTAAAGGAGAGAGACGGCCGGACGGCGACAGGAGCCGCGTGCACAGTACCCGGGTCCTGAGCAGCTCGTAGGCAGTGATTCCCAACGACCACCAGTCCACGGCGAAGGAATAGCCGGTGGGTTTTGTGGAATTAAACATTTCAGGTGCTGCAAAATACAGAAAAAGGAAAGTTTGCCTTGCTGCAATCCTGAGCGGGAATGAGCAACGCAGAATGCTTGACCCCCGCCACAGAGAGCGTTCCTGATATTCTGCCTAGGACACGAATCAGCATATGACCCATTACCATGCCTTTGATATTTTCTGCTTTTTTCTTCAAAACAATGGCATGTGGCTGGTGGGTTGGTCCTTTACCGAATGCTGCTGAGGTGGACGCGAACCAGAACGCGTGGGTTTCCTTGCAGCAATCCACTTTTTGGGCTTTGTCAGGTTCCTCGACTGCTGTCCCAGCCTTGCAACGCAGAAGAGTCCCACACTGAGGAGCCTCAGCGCGGAGGGAAGAGCAAACACCCGTGTGCGCAAACCGCCCTCGTCTCCTGTGCTGACAAGCGCTGCGCAGCGCGCCGTTGCTGCTCCCTGCAGCTGCACGGCAGGACGTGCCGGCCTCACGTCCTGCTTGGCACCGAGCGCCGCCTCCGTGTGAGCCGGACCTGACCCAGTTCCCAGCACGCCAGCTCAGCCCAGGTATTTGCCTGCCCTCGGAACAGACACGCCTTGAAACCTCGACCCTGCTAACTAACTACAAGTGCAATTCGCACGGCATGAAACGTTTTCTACCGTGTTAAAACCCAAACGAGCGTTTCAGCTCCTCTGTGTGCTGCTCTCCCCACTGTTGAAACATCAGTAATGTCCACTTCGGCGGGCTGTTACAAAACGTAATTGGTTCGCGTGTGTAAATGCAGGGACGGCCCTGAGAAACAGTGCGCCATCACCATCGTAACCTGAACGTTTAATGTTCGGAAAACAATCCAATTCAGAATGCTTTATACAATCCCCAAGAGATTCACCAGACCCAGTTAATCTCCTACACTGTGCAAAGCAGTAAAACCACCCGTCCAGGCGCAGAGCCCTTCCCGTGCCGCTGCGCTCCTGCTCCTGGGGCGCCCGAGCCCCGCGGTCCCCTCCACGTGGAGCTCTTGGCGCTTCTCTGCCCACAAAGCCCGGAAAGAATAAACTCCTCTTGCTGACACTGGACTTGCCTGTTATCCCACAGTAAATGGGCTTCGGAATGAGGACTAACCCTAATTCACTTAATCTAGGCATAAAACTGGCCTGAGTACGTCCTCACCCCCCCAAAAGCCTGCCTGCCCTCAAGCAGTGCTCAGCAGACCTTCACGCTGCAAAGCTGTTCCATCCCACTCACCTCTCTTCGTTCGTATTTAAAGCACTTCAATCTGGCAGACCCTAAATGCAGCCTCACGCGGTGAATGAAAGCAGCTCTCCAGAAACGTTAACATGCAGCGTAAACGTAGACAGAGTGCCAACTGCACCCTCGCCAGGGAAAAGCAAATTTTAGCTGAACGAAGCCTGAGAGCCACAGCTTTTTAGGAAGTTAGCAGGCTAAGAAGAAGCGGGTGGAGGCACCGACCGAAATGCAATTAGCCAATAAATTTCCCTTTTGAGACTAAGGAAAAAAATACTGTAGGATTTTTACCTGAGCGGGGAGGCAGGAATTGCTCTAAAAAAGCAAAACAGGGAGCAATGCTTTCTTTTTGTGCATGTCTTCCTTTTTAGAAGGATTCCACCGGTGGGGCAAAGGTGAATGGTGAATATGGTCATCTTGATAAAAAGGAGATTCCCAAGGGATTGCCCCAAGGGCTTTGGTGGTAGGGAGGCTGCATTATTTGGGTCTGAGGAACAGTGTTACTGTATATCAAAGTAGGCATTTTGTGTGCCCGTAAGAAAGGGCAGCACCGCTGACGCAGAAGTGGCCGCCACAACTGGAAGACAAACGCTGAGCCTGTTTTTTGGTCTGTCCGAAACCCCCTCCTGCTGACCGGTGCTGCCAGCAGCGGCAATGCGGTCATCATCTCTGCCGACAAGCGAAGAGCAGCCTCGTGCAGCCCTGCGAGCGGAGGTGCGCAGAGGGGAAGGCCACCGCCAGGCTCCAGAGGGCTGGTGAGTCGGTCCCCCAGCGCTCAGCGCGTTTGCGCACTGACCTGCGGCGGCGTACGGAGCACGGTGTCGGTGCTATGGAAGCGGGGTGCCAGCCTCCAGGGGCCCACGGAGCTGAGCAGCTGGCCTGGTTGCTGCAGTCGCATCCCACCCCCTTCCTCTCCTTTCTTCAGTTCACAAAAAATGCAGTTCTTAGGAAGATTTTTATCTCGAAGCAGTGGCACAGGACTAGACCCAGGCAAGAACAGTTGTCAGGCAGCTGCAGGAGGGCATGGGGGTGTTCCCCGGGACAAAGCGCCTCTGGAGCAAATGGATCCCTCCACCGCTGCCTTGGGTCANGGCCACCGCCAGGCTCCAGAGGGCTGGTGAGTCGGTCCCCCAGCGCTCAGCGCGTTTGCGCACTGACCTGCGGCGGCGTACGGAGCACGGTGTCGGTGCTATGGAAGCGGGGTGCCAGCCTCCAGGGGCCCACGGAGCTGAGCAGCTGGCCTGGTTGCTGCAGTCGCATCCCACCCCCTTCCTCTCCTTTCTTCAGTTCACAAAAAATGCAGTTCTTCGGAAGCTTTTTTATCTCGAAGCAGTGGCACAGGACTAGACCCAGGCAAGAACAGTTGTCAGGCAGCTGCAGGAGGGCATGGGGGTGTTCCCCGGGACAAAGCGCCTCTGGAGCAAATGGATCCCTCCACCGCTGCCTTGGGTCAGCCGAAGGAGCAGTCCTTGCAAGCAAATCAACACATGCACATGGAAGGAAGACACACAGTGATTGCTCCCTATGCAGATCTCGTTTCCCTACTACTCAAAAAAGTTTGCTTCTTTTTCTTTTCCCCTTTATAAGAGGAGTACTGTAACCACACTTACATCTGTCGCCACTCTGCTCCGCAGACCCCAGCTATGATCGTCCTCCCGTCCTGCTGTTCGAAGACGGGATGCTGTCCTCGGCAGCAGAGACCACAGCTAAAGCCTCGCTCGCCTCCTTCTGATGCAGATCTGGCATCAGCGCAGCAATGCTCTCAACAGCGCCAGCCTCGCACCGGAACATGGGCTCCTCCCTACCACGCTGGGCGGATGCTGCAGCCCAGCAAAAACTGCAAGCCTTAAGTCCTCGCATTTGGCCTAAACACAGGGCAATGCTAGTTTTTAAAGCAGTCAGTTTATATAACAATTCAAGCTAAGAGCCAGTGATGCAGCAGCAGAGTGAGACTTGTGCTAACGTCCTAAAGGACCAAATACAAGCCTTTGCGCTTCATTTTCCTTCTCAAGGCTAGTGAGAGCATTTCATCACTGCTACGCGGCATGACTGCTGCTTCTGAAACGCTCTGAGATCTCAAGAGTGTAACGATCTTATTTTACAATAAAAAACATGCGGTACGGCGTGGCACAACGGCACTGAAGTCTGTTTGCGGTACGCTTGCTTTGGTCTGTTGTGTGACATCAGTAGACGGATGCACATTTCGCGTGCTGCCGGGGAGGGCCTCCCGCCACGCTCCCCTGCAGCACCTCTCGAGGTTGTTCCTAATTTCAAACAAATGCATGTGCTGTCTTACATATCAGGAACAAAAGAGCTCGAACTTTCACCAAAAAGGACTTCCTCTGCATCCCACCACAGCGGTCAAACCAAGCCCGTAAAACGGCAATTCAGGAACACACGCTCCTCCCCAGTTCTTACCCATATACGGCTTTGTGCCAGCGATCGTGGTGACCTGGATTTCTTTACTCAGCATTGTAGCAATATTGAAATCAGTGATGTGCACGTGTCCTGAAAGACAGAGGTTAATGCGTAACTTGATTTGATTTAATTTCACACGAGAAATGGCTTTGAATCAGAAACTTAAATATTCTATGGAAAGGAGTTTCCAGGAAAAAAAATTCTGGTGGGAGAATCAATAGAAAATATTTCAGCTTGCAGGCTGCTTACAGATTTATCTTGTTGCATCACATATCCCCTTATTTGCCCTTTGGGGAGCAATAAAGTTGCATTCTCCAAGTAGTCATTCAGTAATTATTGGTTTTAGTCCTCCTAAATCTTGGGGAAAGAGAAATGAAGTTTTGTCACAGAAAAAAATCCACTATATTAAAAAAAAAACCCCACCTTTATATTTTTGAGCAATAGGTTTTTGATATCTTAATCTACCTTATATCTTGGTTTCTTATCATCTCACGAATTCTATGGTAGTCTCTCTGCCGGTGTGAAATGATATACTGCCAAACGGTCTCTTCTGACGAAAGCAATTTTGATGAGAATACCCCAGCCATCCTCATTTATTTCTGTCCTGGGTTTAATGTCAGTGCTGCTGGGAGACTTTTCGAAGCTCAGACCACAACCTGTTCTAAACTTGAAGTGGCTGGAAGATGAGGAGGGGAGAAGCTGTTTTATACCACGTTCATAATCCTCCAGCGATCACTTCCGAGCAGCTTAAGAATCCTTTTCTGCAACACTCACTCGTGCCTCAGACCTCTAATGACTGATGGAAACAGCTCATTGCCACAGGCTTGAAAATAAAACATAATTTATTTCAAGCAGAGACCTTCATTGTGGTTTTGCACAATATTTAGCATAACGACTCTTTGGTCTGCCAAAGGACACGGAAGTACTAGCACAGTAGCAGACTCTAACAGCGCCAATCACGAAACCCTATCTATCATCTGAGATATCTACTTATGCCCTTGCTGGGAAAGGGGCATTGCAGCGTAACGTGCAAGAGCCCTTCCGGAGACAGAAGCGCTGGGTTTCTGGTCCGGTGGCATTTCTGTGCTGCGTCTTGCACAAAGTACGCAGCACACGCATTTCAGCACAGACAGCGTTAACCAGTCCCTCATCTGCTGCACGTAAGAGGGTGGCTGGCACAACGGGGCAGAGATGTGCACTCCGGGTGTAACTTCATTAGGGATCAGCAGGGGCTGGAGAAAAGACGCAGAAGGAACTATTGCAGAACTATGGGAGAAAATAATGCTCTAATTTATAGTTCTTAAACACAAATTCACCAATGCAGGTGCTTAGTATGGTAACTGACTGTAACGTAGCCATCACCCTACCAAAACCCAAGCCTTTAGGAACCAGCTTGTGTTGTTGAAAAAGCCCAGCATCCCACCGGGCACAACCAGGCTCCTCGGCAGCACCCCATGCTGCAGGCTGCTCGTGCCAGGAGACGACCCGCCATCACAGCCGGCTCCCGGCCGGGGCCGAGGCCCTGCGGACGTGGCGGGCAGAAGGTGCCTCAGCCTGTATTCAGAAATGGGAGGAACTGCAAACGCGGAATGGGGCTCGGCAGCAGCAACGTTCCGTGGGGCTGCTACGACACGCTCCGCGACGGCTTCTTCATGGCTGCTCAGAGCTGGGGCTATGGCCGAACACGGCAGCCTGTTCCCGGCTTCCCGTGGGAAGCATGTGAGCGACTCGTGCCTCTCCAAAGCACAGCGTTAGTGTCCAAAGCTGAGCTGAAGATACAAGCTGAACATTGCCTACCCTGTAGGAACTGGCTGAAGCAAGCCTCACCCCCTCGAAAAGGCAAATAAGACATCCTGCGAGATGAGCTTTTTTCCCGCCTCGATGCAGTGATGCTGCTTCCCACATTTATAATTGTGGCTGCTGACACAAGTCAGCTTGTTTCGACGGTGTTTGCTTTTAGAGATGATTTCCAGTGGCTTACACGTGCACTTAGCAGTGGCTTTCTAGCTACTTGCCCTTTGAGCTCCCAGGTACTCGGCACCTCTCTCCGTTCTCCTCCTTAGAGGATGCCTCTAGAATGGAACAAAATACCCTTGGCAGCAAGCAAAAGAGCCTTGCGCAAGCAATTCAAACATGATGAAAACTCCCTTGGGGGGTAGGAATGGTTTCTGCTATCACTGCTACAATATGCACAACCGCTGCTGCCTGCAAACTGAAAAGGAAATAACAGGTGTGGATGAGAAAGGAAACGCTTCCACCCAGCTCCTGCCTGCTCATTTACTTGCACTTCTGTTTTTTTCTTGCAAGCACTTAATTTATTACTCCTTATTCACTAAACTTGTATCAGTGGGCAGACCAACCACGTACAGCGGTGCAGTGGCCAGCACAAGGCTGACGTGACTGAAGTGAATTTCTTGAAGCTTGTGGGTTAGCTCAGCTCAATTCTGATTAAATGCAGGCAGCCTTTTCTTCTTCCTGACCTCATGCAACTTCTCCTAAGGCACTGACTGAACATGCTCATCCCTGAGAGAGCTGGACTCATTATCAAGAGCATCAGATGTTTTGTAGGTTGTGTTCTGCAGACTCATCACTCTCCTCTGCGATAACAGGGGGTGGCTGAATTGCTGCTGCTTGCTCCAACCACAGAGATCAAATCAAAGTGGGTTTCGACTGGTGGAGACGCTAGGACAATACTTCCCTCAGTCATTAGCTTCAATGACTAGAAATTCACTGCTGCTTTAGTTCACGAGTTAAAGTACAACCAGATGACCTTGCTGTGTCTAGAAGTCGATGCTTTGGTAATGAACTTCTGTCGTCTTGCCTGGATGCCACGAAACGTCTAAGTAAACCTTCACAATTGTGCCTGTATATCTGCGTCACATGAGACCAGTGATACGCGTTTGCCTGCTGCGTTTAGGGTGGACCTGTCTCAGCACCTCTGGGCTGCGTCCCACCGAGGCACAGATCTCCTTTTCAAATCTGCCGTGCTTGTCGGGCTTGAGTTCGAAGGAAGAAAGGAAAACCCAAGGTCCCTCTGGCGAGCCGTGGGCACCGCTGGGAGAGCGCGAGCGAGGTGTCAGAGCTCGCCTCCCGCGCGGTACCCAACTGACCTCTCCAGAGCACTGTCCCTCCTTGCTGCTTACGCAGCTTATGCTGCTCCCAGCTGGGCACCCTCTTCTCCGGTCTGCCCAGTAAAGAACGGCCGTCAAATCGCTGGGGAGCGCTTGAGAGAAAAGAGTGACATTCATATGTCTTGTCCGGATACGTCCTCTGTGTCTCTGCATTGCTTTTTCTTTCATCTCTAGCTCTCGTTCCACTTTGTAGCTGCTGTTTCCATACGTACGAATCCTAAAGACTGATTAAGAATTCGATATTCCAAGCACAAACGTGCCTTTCTCTGGATACATCTTTTAAATGATTCACTTCAAATAAATCACAAGTCTTATAACCTATCCCCCTTGGGAAATCACTAAATCAAGCCAAGGAGGCTGAGGGCTCCGCACAGGACAACGAGGCTGCACGGCAGCGTTACAGAATTGGGTGGACTGGGCGACCAGAGACGGCAACTACCGGTAACCAAGAGCGCAGCGCTGGGCACTGCTGCTGGGCTTTCGGGTCAAACTTTGAGGCTTGTGTTTTTCCGATTGCTCAGCATCTCTAACTGCAGCCAGTTTCGAAACAGCACAGCCGGAGCCGTACTCTGGGCACCGCGTCCTTCCTGAAGCTCATCCTGCCTGCCTGAAATTGGCACTTTCAGATGGAGCCTTTAGTTCTGCATTAAGGCAAAGAACTTTCTTATTATACTCAGCACTTCTGTCACTACGTAATTCCTTCACCTTTCCACATGCGCAAAAAATATAAGGCTTCTGCAGATTCAACTAAGATAACATTTTAGATATGAAACTAGAGACATTAGGAGCTGTGGAGTATGGAGGCTGTTGGACAGACTGTGCCGTAACTTTCTTATCTGAGATCCGAGAGCACACGGGCTATGCGTGCAGTGCCTGCGTTGGCACAAACTCATCCATTTAGCACTGCCCTCACGAATCTTTCAGCAGTGGTACAAGAAATGATACTGAGCAAAGCCATTACAGGGCTATTGCAAAAAGCTCTCCATTTTACTAGAGATAAAACTGAGCTTTTCTTCAATTTTATTAGACAAATGACCTGACCAAAAACTCCTGATGAATTAGGTACAGTTCCTGGAAACTGCCATCTGTTATATCCATTTTTTCCCAGGTGAGCTGTGCTGTCATTGAGCCAAATCAATAACTTATCAGAGGAGGAGGAAATCACTTTGTACTTGGAATGACAGTTGAAGGTGGTCATCTGCTGAGGGCTTTTTCTCTGTGGGACCTGATCCAAATCTCTGATGCCAAATCACGGCTTTATTTATTGCACAGAAAGGCATTTGCCCGATACTCCACTTTATTTCTAGCTCGCTTTAATTTCTTAGCTGAAATTGATATGGTAACGCAGACTGTCACCGACCAGGGTGACAGAGGCGAACACATGAGATGCACGTTAAGGTCACGACAGTCAGCAGCAAGACAACGCGCTTCAACGTGTGGCATCACGAGAGGCATTTGTACTATCGAAAGCCTGAACCAGCCTCCTACACAAAGATCAGATGATGAGCACAAGGGCTTCTGCAGCCTCGTCAGTGATTAACACCAGCAAAAAGGGCGCTGCAGTTTGTGGGAGACATGGGCGCCTGTCAATATGCAGAGCTGAAAGGGTGAAGGAGTCACAGCTGGAAAGGTACTTCACAGCTGGGGAGGACGACGGGCCAAAGGGCAGTGTTAGGGGGCAAGAAGAGTCCCAAAAATGAAGGACTCAAGTCTGATTGCTGCAGGTCTTCAGGTGCTTCATACTCTCAGGAGACTGATCTCAATCAAGAACATGATAAAAAATTGATGTCAGCAAATAGCATACACTTTGTGATCACAGTTGTGAAAGCCTGGTGAAGGGAGAGGACAGGGAACGGGGAGCTGCAGCTCCGTTCCACAGGGAAAGGCATACTGAAAAACAAGCACAATCTACTAGGCTAAATATAGATAAACGTGCTACAATAACGGTTGCTCTGAGGACAAGAAGAAATTGAACTGTGTGTGCACAGAGTGCTCTGTATGCATGAGAGGACACACCTTTGCTGCCACGGATGAAGAGAAGAAATACTACAAGGCACAGCTAAAGCACACTGAAGTCAAGGGTACATCCACAGAAACCTCTGCAACAGACAGAACATCACAGCGAGCAGAGAACAGGCTCAAAAATCAACCCAAATTGCAGTGTCATTATGGAAGTTTGCAGGTTACCTCCTGCTGAGCTGAATGCAACTGCAGAGACAGGCAGAGCTTTTTTCCCCCTCTGTTTTTTCCCTCTTCAGGGGATGCTGACCTACACTTCCGTGGCTGTAGTGCTCCCAGCTCCCTGTCGGGTGATTGTGTCACCCCGGTCCTACGGGGTGCAGAGGTTCTTGGAAGATGGTGACAGGTCACCCAAGAGTGTCCGCTGGTGAGGACGGACTGAACGCCGCCCCGCACCGGCTGCACAGCGCTGGCTGAGAGGGCGGTTTTGGAGCCACGGCAGTGCCGGGAGCCCGGCCTCGGCTGGCTGAGCAGGTCCACGGAGCGTCGGTGGACACTGGCAGGAGGGAGGACACGTCCATGCATTGGTCTGCGCATGGGCCACAGCAGGAGAAGCACCGAGGGAGGCAGGAGAGAGGCTACTGCGCTTGGAGGCAGAAGCAGCTCTGCTGACAGCTCCTAAATAAATAATTAGCTAGCAGTTTGAAATTTGAGGTCATACGCGAAACGAGTAGTCTGGGCTCAGGTGCTGCCAGGCAACCCTACTCACACACAAGAGCCACGGCGATTCCTCGGGAGCTTCAGCATCTCTATTACAGCCTCCGAAGCAATGATGAATTCAGATAGCCTTGTCCCTGCACTGCCTTTTTCTCTTTGAGTGCCTCGCTGTAGTTGCTAATGAAGATTTCTCACAACGAGCCGGTTACACGGATTTTTCAAAAAATATGAAACGACAAAGTGTTTTTCTAATGAGTTAAAAGCTAATAAATGTCAGGCGACTCTTCATTGTGAGAGATTTGCCAGGACAAAAAAATGTGTCTAGAGAGGAATGCAAGAATGTAGTTAAGAGTTTTGCCTGAGAAAAAGACTAAAGAAAAAATGATAGCAACATCTGTAACGTATCCAGCCTCCGATTCTCTTTGGAGCTCTCTCCCAATGTCAAACACTCAAGGAAAAAGAACATAACCTGAATGAAGATTACCTATTCAACCACAATTCATTCTGTTTGTGAGCGTACGTTACAAACAGCCTGCAACTACATGAGCATTTCCATCCAAATTACTACATTTCGAGTGAGTTTTAAGCAAGAACCAAGAAGGCCTTAAAACAAGGTCTGCTAGGCAACTGACCACAAGCAGCACTAAATGTGCCGTCCCTGCTAACGCCTTCTGGGGACACCACTCGCTCAGCCAGTCGGCGGAGGTGTTGCTGGAACACCAAGGCACCCCCGAAATACCGCAGCATCGCAGGGTGCCCAGCGCCCTGAAGGCTCACGACGCTGCTGCTAAAAGCAAAAGACAAGCAACCAAAGCACGAAAGGATGGTCCCGCTCTTAACTGAACCGAGGGAGAGAAAGCAACACAAAAGGAGGAAAACAGCGAGCACCTGAACTTTAAACTGTCCCGTTCCTGACTCTGCTTTTAGGCACACGCACGACCACAAAGCAACTGGCACTTACCACGCTCGTCCAGTAGAATGTTGTCAGGCTTGATGTCTCTAAGGAAAAAGGCAGAGAAGGGAGACAGCCGTTAGCCTAGGAAAGTGCCATGAAACACGGCTGCAGACGCTTCGGGAAAGCCCAGGCTCTGGGGGCACGTGCGTCCACAGACACCATGCCCTAGAAGGTCCCTTTGCTGGGGCTCCTCAGCTCTGATGTTCCTGCAGTGTTCGATTCAAGCACGATGTTGATGATGACGATGACTAACCGAACAACAAAAGCAGAAATGGTGGCACAGAGCTATGGCTGTGAAGGCTGCTGTGGCTTGGTCTAACAGCACCCAGGTCGCCCACCTACAATATTACAGCATCTTTTTCCTCCTTTTATTTCTTAAGCTGTTTCAATGCTGTATTGAGAGCTGTTCCCCACTTACTCAGTAAAGATCACATGATTTTAACATCTTTGTTCTAGAAACAAATGCGTTCCCCACAGGTTTTGTTCCTGAATTAAAAACAAATAACAAAATAGTCATACCTATGGCAATGCTGCAGGGAAATGCTTTCCATTGAAGGGAGGAAACGTACACCTGATATGCCTACTGTATCCACCTCAGTGACTTCACAAGACATTACCTGTTTTTAATGAGCTAATTACATCAGTCCGCACTCACCTGCTGTCAGTCCGAGCCAGGCACCTGGCAATTTAACGCCGCGCAGGGAGGCTGTCACACACACAGGGCAGCCGCACGTACAGTAACCCTGCACCGTCCTCACGCTTCCCACCAGGCCCAGGGGTGCAAAGCGAAGAAGGGAGCAGGTCTGGGATTTTACCTTTAAAAATGCAGTCACTAAGATAAAGTTTGAACTCACCTAGCCCCCTGGAATCAAGAAAAGGCAATACATCTAATAATCACGTAATAGCTGATGCTTCTCTGGCACCTTCTCACCCAAACCACTTCCAGCGGGTTATGAACACCAGTCACCTTCCTCGTGCCGTGCCCCATCGCACGGGTGGCAGGCATCTTTGCCAGGAGAGAACAGGATGGCCTCAGGCAAGCGGCTGTTTTTCCCCCACAAGCGCAGCAAAACCGTGCCACGGGTTAGAGCCAAGCAGTCCAGGCGGCCAGAAGCGCTGTATTTGATAGCAAAAAATGGTGACGCCGAACTTGGTATTTTTGAGTAAAAACACCAACTTAAGCAAGAGCTTTAAGAAATGTTTCAGCAAAAATAGTTTGAAAAAAATGGATTCTTTGAATCCCTTGATAAAAAAATATTTTCAAAGTTTCGAAATGAACCAGAAAGACGAGCTTTTGTTTCTCATCCAGTTTTCAACCTTTTTAAATATCACTACGTTTTTAAATTCCACTGGGGCCTTTTCTGATCTCAGTCCAGTATGCAGCCTATGGAGTTACACCAGCACAGGGAGATCGTTCCCAGAATGCAAACAACGAACAGGGATAATTTTGTTTATTGATTATTTGTACATTTATTTTTTATAAACTGCTTATACCATTTCCTAGCCTGAAAAAAACTAATAAATATTTCCCACTCTTCTACAGGTAGGTGGGAAATAATTCCAGCCATCAGTCCGTGTTTGCTGTCCTTGCACAGCTTTGCTCAGACAAAATAAGCAATCGCTTGCTTTTTCCAGTTACGGATGTTGCAACGTAATTGACTCAGCTGAGCTGCCTTATCAATCTAACACCGTCCCACCGGGCTACAGTGTTAATTAACCAACTTGCACTACAGTATTCATTAAATAACTCGCAAACTTTACGGACTGCCATACATGTTTTGTTGTACTCTATTCACCTTAAACACATGCAGCTGCTTGAAACACACACAGCAACCTGGACTTCAGGTTCTCCCACCTCCATTTACAAACAACCCTCTGGTAATCCCCCAAGTTTTGCTCCTCGGCTCTCCTCTTTGTAGCCGCCCTTACGCCACAGCCGTAGCGGGACGCCGGCGCACCGCTCAGCGATGCTGAAGGCCACGCGACTGCCGGGACGCGGCTCACAACAGGGACCGCAGCCCCTGGGCTCCCTTAGCTGTCACGTCTTTCATCGTTACAAGGAACAGTCTCATTCTTACAACATCGAACTGTGAAGAACCTCCAGCCCCTTAGTCCTATAAGCGCTACTACTAAGTGTAATACATTACTCAGAGAAGGATTTCGTCCTCGTGCTTCCCTTACTGCCCCACTCGGTTTGTTCAGGCCAAGCCAACGGCGCGAGGGTTTACCCCTCGCTGCCCAGGCCACACACAGCTGAGTCTGCATTTGACGATGTTTAATTCGTGCTCATCTATTATTCGGCGCGGGTGAGCAGGTGCCAGGAAGAGAGGGCCAGCACGATGCCCCCGTCACCGCACGCCGGCTTCGTGCCCCGGACCACAGCAGTGCCCGTTGGAGCCTGAACAGGGCAGCTGGGAGGTCCTGCCTGCCGAGATCAGGCGCATCGGAGGAGAACTCTATGCAGGTGTAAAACAAAACAAGCAGCATGAAAGAAGAGACTCCTGAGAAAGTGGGAGCCATCCCCAAGGACATCTGGCTCCAACTGCAGCACAGCAAAACCTCTCTGGGGCTCTCTGCAACTGCGCGGGGAACGCTAGGGGCACGACAAGCATCAGCCCTTCTGCTTTCACATCTTAGAAACGGCAGCCAAACGCTCCAGACGCGAACAAGCGTTACACTTCATCAGCCCTTCAGTAGCATCCTCCTTCCCTTAACAGCAACCGGGGTCATTCCAATTTTAAATTTTGTGCCACGCTTTGTTTTTGCACCTCACAAGAATGCTCTTCTGGAGTGGTACTTATAAATGAGATAATCTTCTCCCCGCCTTTATTAACCCTCCGCTAGTCCCTCCCTGCTCATACCCCCTGTTAGCAGCCACTAAGTCGAAACCCTTGGACCCCCGACGCCTGCAATGCCGAGCACACCAGCAGGAAACAGCGCGCGTCGGCCCGTCCGGAGCAAACCTGCCTCCCCAGCCAGGGAAAAGCTCTGCCTCCTCTGTTACTTTGCAGGTCTTCAAATGCACGGGAAGAGCTCAAATATCTTTTCATCGGCAGTGAAAAATCTTGGTGGCCAAAAAGAAACTCTCGCCACTTCTAGAAAGGGATTTAACCTCATATAGAAAAAAGCTGGGTTTGGTCCCATTTCTTGCTTTCAGCGCAGTACAGAGCGGGCAGCAACAGGCAGACACCTTCGAGCATGGCAGCAGGGGAATTCTGAACGCTGACGCCGACCCTCCCTGGACCAGGACGGATATTAATGAGCTACAGCTAGTTAAACCTATTACAGACAGCTTTTTGCAGGATCAGCAAACAAATCAAATACGCTGTATCACAGCCATCCCAGAGGGAGCAACAACACGCTCCCTGTCGCACATGAAGTGCTTTTCTCTGGGAAGCCTAGTGTTTTAGATAAAAGCAAACGTATGTGGGAGAATGTTTTGTTGAGCTCTCAAGCTTCTATTTTCCTTTCACGTCAAAGAGGAACTAGTCCAGCCCTACGGCAGCGTGCGAGCATCAGCCCACGTGCGAGGTCCCCAGCTGACCTGTGGATGATGTGCCTGCTCTGGAGATAGTCGAGGGCCAGCACCAGCTCACAGATGAAGAGTTTCACGGTGCCTTCTTGGAATCGCACCTTCTGTTGGAGATGGTAACGCAGGTCCCCTCCAAGCAGCAGGTCTACAACCATAAACATATCTTCTTCATCCTGGAACGAGTACCTAAAATGGCGTAAGCATGGTTCAGGGATGATAATACTAAAAAAAAGACAGGTTATAAAGGGACATATGGTGCCTCCGGGAGTACTCATCATTTCTTGGAACCTGCTCACTTGGGAAGTAATTATTTCACGACCTTTCCGTGCTCCATTTCCTGCTACGACTACACTCCTACCATCCATATTCTCAAAATACTTGAGATGACAATAATTTAGCTTCAGATCCGTAACAGAGTCAGAGCAGCTTGTATGAAAAACAACCATTAGGCCCACTAGAAGAACAGGAACCCAACGTTTTTATGTCAACTTGTTACTATCAGCCACTTCAAAAACAAAGCCACATCCAAACCTCCCCAACCTCATTACTCTAGTGCAGCTTGCTGCTCCAGAAGTCACCCATGTCACGTCTGTGCCGGCACTCTGAAAACCGTCTGTAAAGCCTACACTGCCCCAGCCAACACTCGCATACATAAGATCCCTCCAAGGGATCGTGGATGATCCCTTCACTTGCTGCCAAGTCTGAGCTGGCTGAGCAATCGGTAACTCAATACAACAGTGGAAATCCGGCTTGGCGCTCTGGACAAACACCATCTGCTCCCCTTAGGGTTCACACCCAGCTCTTCAAGATGGACATTCCGTCTTCTGCAAGCACCCAAGGGAACTGACCCGTAGGAGCAGCGTAGAAAGGAGCCCTACACCAGCATGCACAGCCCTGCCCGGAGCCACGGCCACTGGACCGTGCACTGGAGGCATGCGGAACCGGGCTCTGGTTCTCACGGCAGCAGCCTGTTAATAAACCTATTTGCTCAACGCAACAGGGGATGCAGCTGCTATCTGCCGTTCCTCTTCAAGCGACCTTCTTTGATGCAACTATTGACCAAGCGTCCCTTCGAGACAGTCGAACGATCAGCTATGAGGTTTTTTCTCATGGATATTTTCTTACCAACACGTCAGCTTCTTGACAGGATAAGCAGCACCACGAACCAGAATATTACTCTACACAAAGTTTGTAGTCCGTGTATCATTCATAGTAAGGTAAAGGCTACACCTGAGGCCAGGGATGACGTGGTAAGAACAGAGGTAGGGACACTCAGGCGATTTGCGCTGTACAGGTCAATACATAGGCACGTGCTGTTTAGTTCTCAGCTGCTGAGTGGGTTTTGCCTGGAACTGCTTGTTCAAGTAGGAAAGCAGTTTGGAGACATGTCCAAAGCTTTGGGAGGTCTAGATGCACGGTTCTCATTTAATCTCTTATCACTCAGCTGGTCAACCTCATTGCTAATGGTTGAAAAAGGACTACAACCAGAGCACGCAGCTTGCATTTATCAGGTACTCTTAAAGCAAAGAGATTCTTCTATGTATGCATTGCCCCAGTAGATACATGGCTTTCTGCAATAAAATCTGAATGGAGTTTTCTGTCAGTAAATTCAATGATAAATTGCTTTTATCTTTGCTGATTAGCATCAATTCAGGCAAATACCAATAAGGTATTATGGCAAGCTGTTCAAAGGACAAAACAAACCACAAAATCAGAATAAGGAGGCGACAAGAAGAAAGCACTGCCAAGGGAAACCCTGTGGGCAGAGCGCTGCTTGGCTATCGATCCCATGCTGTTACTGCGTGGTCCTGGGAGCTGGCATTTGTTGCAAAAGAGCACCATTAAATAAAACTGGGTTATGGCAACGAGCAATACCTGCCTAGGAAAGAACCACAAGGGAACACTGGAATAAACTCTCTCGTGCTTCTCTGGGGCGACAGGAGGGCTAACTTCTTGTTTAATTAAACAAGATTCCCCTGAAACCAGAGCCCCGGTCAGTGGAGCAGACAGGGAGCCCCATCTCCAACGAAGAACCATGGGACCGGCCCACGGTGCATGCACTCGCGTTCCCCAGGGCAATCATAGGCAAGAGCCTATGCAGCCTGTCACTGCTGCGTGCCCTGCAGACAGCACCTCGGGCAGCCCGCCCACCGCCGCCTCGACACACGTGGTCAGCTCAGCGGGCGGCACGGCGGACATCACGCTGCACTGGCAACACACCAGCTGCAGCAGAAAAGCGGGCAAGTCTGGTCTCAAAGACATCTCTAACTGACAATGCCGACTTAGCCAGTGAGCAAAGGAGCAATATCTTACCACAAATTAACTAAGAAGGGGTGTTCCAGGCCCTGCATAATCTGCAGCTCCTTGAAAACATTTCTCACTTCGTTACGCTCCACGCACTTTTGCTTATTCATGTATTTCATGGCATACATCTTCTTGGTGTCGCTCTTTTGCACAACGCAGACCTAAGTGAGCAAATCAAGGGGTAAATCAGAGATGATCTGTCAGCAAATTTAGGCAAGTAAAACACAGTGGCACGAGCGTTCTTCGGTGGCTTTAGTAAAGTCCACACTGCCAAGTCACAGCTCCATGCACTGACGCTGCAACACTGGACGTCGATGGTAAAAACCTCACCCAGTTTTCAGCCAAAGAAGAAATTTTGCTGGGGGGAAGAAGAGGAGAAGGAAAGGATAGGAGGATATGGAATCGCACACCAGCCAACATTTTATTTGATGGCACGAACCAAAACAGACTGGTTTTTCAGATTTGTTTCCACAACAGTTTACAAGTTTGGGAAGAATTTGCAAAGTTTCCGTCAACAATTTTTGTTTCGCTACCAAATAAATCTCTTTGCCTAGAGATCTTTGTCACACTCTGCACCCAAGACACACTCCATTTCTGGCACGAGTGTGTCTTTATGTGAAGAGGCAAATGACCTTCCAGAATTCTGTAAGCGTATACAAGCGTGAAATTCCACAACAGCATAAAAATAAAATCAACCTACGACTGTAACCTGATGCTTAATAACACAGTGTTTCACAGAGAAATATCTCCTAAAAAAACCCTGCCAGGCCTTCCATGTTGACTGTAGCTCCTTACTAAAGAAGCATATTGGTGTTCAGGGCTGCTTTGCTGAGGAATCTTAGAAAATGCTTATTCAGAAACAGAATGAAATTCAGCTCATTTGATTTACCAGTATCTCATTTTAATCTCCTGCAATATAATTTGTGGCTACGGAAAGGGTGAGGAATCAGGCTCTGATTTTCTCTTGATTACCAGGAGTTGAAGGTCAGGTCAAAGCTCATCGACAATGCGGGGATTATTTCTTTACTCTCACGTGAGCCTCCAATTTGCCCATTTCTCACCACATTTCCAGCTGTCCAAATGGTCATTAGTTCACAGAATACTTACTTTTCCGAAGCTGCCCTTCCCAATAGCTCGCAAGATTTCAAAATGGTCGAAGGTGACTGCAAGAAAGAGGAAAAATTCAAATATTAAATGGCTGAGCAACCATTTGATGATATGACATTATTTCTACTTTTTCTCCGTAAGACAAGAGCTGAGAAAAACGAGGGATACCCCAGCAACTTTATGTTGCTTTTGGAAATTTGCGTGCTGTTTAACGGGCTTTTTTCCTTTCCAGCTCAGCTGCAAAGTCAAGCTACCTGGGTCAGCCTTTTCCAATGGCAGATCAGGCAAGGAACCATCAAGTGAATGTTTTCCCTCTGCCCTGCCTGTTAAACATGGAAGTCTCGTCTTACTCCTGCTGAAACCAAGTGCAAAGAAGTTTAGTCCATCAAACTTCTATACCACATGAAGACGTAAACGGGCAGCCGGATCTTTGTATCCTTGCGGTATTCTAGACAACCGTTCGACAACTGCACAAGGTAAACCCAGCAACCCTGAATGCAAGCTTCGCTGCCGCTCAGCATCCAGAACGGCCGCTTCTGCTCAGAAGAGAAACAGAAGAGCAGCAGCTTTGCAGACCGCGCACTGAAACGTGAACAGGCATTCCACTTCACCTCCCGGCTGGAGACGGGGCTGGGAGGTGAGCATCTGCACAGCGAGGGAGAACGTTCTGCAAGTGCTAACCTGAAGGACCCTACATATCATTGTTTCTGATCGGCCCGTATGAAGCTGCCTGTGTTTCATCTCAGGCAATAAATAGCTCCAGAAACAGCAAATCAAATTAGCATACAGCAAGCACAGATTAACTGTACCGGATTCAAACCGTGCCGCCAATTGCTGGATGAGGTACCACAGCGACGATTACCGAGCCGAATGCCCTGAATCCTGCTAATGCCTCTCCAAGACGCTGGTGCAGCAGTGCTGTGCCCAGCAGCCGTCAGCTAAGGAACGGTCACACACAGGGACCTGCTCCGTAACCAGCCACAGAACCAAACTGCACTGGGACCCTCATTCAAGTGACCAGAGAAAGGCTGCTGACAGGTTTCTCCTCGATTTTCACAGTGAGCCAGTCCAGAGCCTCGCTCCCAAAGAGCACTGAAATTTGTGGTGTCCAAATCAGGAACCGCACACACGCTCTTCATCCTGAATCCTCACCTACAGATTTGACAAGCCTCATTTCACTGCCTGCTGGATCTAAAACAACGAAAAAGCCAGAGCCGTTGCCCTTCAGAGAGAAAATTAACATGATATGCCAACTCAGACAAACTATGCTTAAGAGATGCCAAGGAAGATAACACAACGGCTGTAAAGAACCAACTGAAGCACAAGCACGAAATACCATTTTGAAAGCGAAGGCGGTATTTCTAAACCCAGGCTCAAGGAACAACGTTTAGATGAAGCATGCAGAACGTACCTAGCCATGAAAAACGTCCTCATCAGAGACAAGCCAACCCTGGCAAAGCCCCCAGACTCCATCCGCCAAGTGGAAGTCAATGATGCCGGAGGCTGAGGCCCCCGTCACCCACCCCAGTACAGCTCGCACAGCCCCGCACGGCCTGCTAGGGATCGTTTTCCTTTTGTCACTGTGATTTCCCCCATTTTCATTATATTTCCTCCCTCCCTCCCTTCTCCGCTCTGCAGCCTCAGGAAAGCAGGTGCTACCACAGGATCAGGAACGGTAACGCGAGTCCCTCCGTATCGGGGAGCTGAGCTCGGCACAGATTCCGGCAGAGGAACAAAGATACGTCTAAGGCTCTTCTCAGTCCCCGGGCAATTTAAAGACAGAATAGCTGACGGTGGGCTAGAAAGGACACTGGCAAAGGGCCACAGAACGAGGTAAGTCCATCTCACCCAGCCGCTGTCCTCACCTACTATTTCTGCTTTATCTTCCAACAAATTTGGCCAGCTGGGGAGAATATACGGCTGCCACCCTCAGGGATGCACCATTTTGCCCAGAAGCAGCACAAACAAAATCTGGCTTTTATCACGGTCTGGTCTCATCCTGACTACGTCAGGAGGGGAGATCACCTTGCAGCACTGAACCTTCTGTCTGGTTATTACATTTTCTTTTCATCTCACTAGCTTATTACCCACAACTGTGCCTACTCAGAGGAAACACAGAGGGAAAAAATAATACCGTCATCCCGCTTCAGCTGAAGGCAAACAAAGCCCCCTTGAGAAGCCCATCTCAAAAAAAAGCCCCCAAACTGTGGTGTCACAGAAAATAGTCAAATTACAGCGATAGCAAGTTGGAAGAATATGCAAGAGGCGTTACGACTATTTCTGCATACGAGAGGACGACGGGAGCCTGAGCAAGGCTTGAACCCTCCCGCCCGGCTCCGTGCCGGCTGCCTCTGTGCAGCACGAGGTGGTTCACGCTCCACGGAGCGAACGGCCGAGCTGCGGGAGGAGAAGGGAGCCCGCCGCTGAAGAACGGAGGCCCAGGAAGCTGAAGTAATTTGCCCACGGCTATTCAGAAAACTACGGCACAATATAAATCCAGATGTTTACATCCTCGAGTCAGCTCCTTCACAACCCTGTTTTGCAAAAGGTTTCACCTCGTCGCCGCTGCAACAAGTCACTTTTTATTTTTTAAGCAAATTGAGACATAGCATAGAGAAATGAAATCGCTGAACGGTTATTCATCAAAAAATGATGGTTCTCTGACAAGCAGACCCTATTCTTTCATGTGATGGCAAAATGCGCATTAGACCGGAATGTCTCCTCCCGCAGTGGGCCCCAGCACCGTCCCCAGTGAGCCGCACCTGGCGGACAACTGCCCGAGCGGCGGATGCAGCCGCAGCACTGAACCACCAGAGGTGGAATTCAGGCTGTGAAGAAATGGGTGCCTTGCTGACACCCGAGCACTGATGCCGTTCACGCCGCTGCTCTTTTTGTCTGCACAGGTCCCAGAGGAAAAGTCTCTACGGCACAGACGAGGAGCGGGGATCGCTCTCCACCAGCTGCAGCCCCGTGGAGCGACCTGCAAGTGCCACGGAGCACAAGAGCTGTTGTGCTGCTTCCTGCTGTACCCAGCAGCTCTTAATTAATTTCAATTTTAACTGAAATTAGAATAAGGACAAGATTGTGACATTTAAGGTGATACAGTCTCTGGTCACAAATTAGCCAAGATCATGGAAAAGTTAAAAGGGTGCATCGCCAATTCAGCTGGGTTTCTCTAACCCGCAGCACATTAAAACATGACTAATTACAGAAAAAACGTGCTACGACTTTTTAAATTTGGGCGAGGCCATGAAAGCACAACTGCACTGGTCTGGACACCGTATCTGGGTGCAAGGGTGTTCCCTGACCCTCCTGAAACTCAACAGAGCAACGCTGAACCACTCCAGATGGTCGGGACTGGGCCTTGCCCTTGACTTGCCAGCACGACACAGAAACACGCGGAGCACGGGGTACGGCAATTCACACTTGGAAAACCCAGTGCCCTTCGCCACAGAGCTAGCAGGGGCTTCACATGCTGTCAGGATTTGTTTGCTAAACCAATGCCTTTCCAAGCACAGAACTGGCTCTCATAAGAAATCACCTGTCCGAGGAGATTCACTNACAGGGGCTTCACATGCTCTCAGAATTTGTTTGCTAAACCAATGCCTTTCCAACCACAGAACTGGCTCTCATAAGAAATCACCTGTCCGAGGAGATTCACTGCCCCAAGGACAGCCGCCCCGCACAGGTCACTGCACTGCTCGGGGCGTTACTTACTTCTCAGTCACAGGAGCTGATACTGCACGAAGCACGTCGAACCCTGAGGAAGACCCAGCAGAGACCAGCCGCCCCAACGAAAATTCAATTTGTTACAGTCGATCTCGCGGCCAGGACATATCACCCCAAGGAAGGTGATCGGGAACGTGAAAAGCATTAGTCACGCTGAGCCGGCACAGGCAGTTGTTTGTGAGAGACGCCGGCACTGAGCATTTAGATGCGCCAGGAATAAAATCTCCAGGAAAAACTCACAGCATGTATTGCTCTCGCATTAAAGTAACTGCAAAAAAATATGAAAACCAAAGAAAAATGGCAAGCATTTGCATTAATAATTTGGAAACAACAGTCAATTTAGCCAACCAGCTACACGGACACAGCCGGCACCGCAGGCACGGCAGCACGGAGCAATTCGCCAGCTCCCATTGCACCTGGAGGATGGCAGCAGCGGACACAGACCCCAGAGCACGGAATCTTCTCTGTGGGATGACAAACCGAGGCACACGGGGAAGGGCTGGATCACCACAGGGTGGTTCAGGACAGCGAGGGAACGCGCCGCTGCGCAGCATGACTTTTCTCTTTCCCAAGCAGCCGTGTGCATCGACGGCTGCATACGGAGACCGAACAGCGAGGTGGCTACAGCCTGGGGCAGCAGGCTTCTGTGACAGGAGCGCTAACAGTACTACTCGGGATATAATCACTGCATTTGCAGAGCGGAAGCCTGTTCCTGCTCGAGAACTCTTTCTTCAAGGAGCCAAGTGAGAAAGACCAGGTCTTGGCCAGTGCCCCCTCCTCCTCCCTCTACATCCCCAGTAATCAGGACTACGTCCTCTCCGACTGGAGCTCTTATCTTTGGGACAGCATCTAAGTCCTCGTATATTTTACTTTTATTTGTATTTACCCACATATGCATTTTATTACCGTACCCAGGTGAAAGCCCACAGGGCAGTTCGCAAGCTGACTCATGCAACAGAAAACGTATTTACGGAACAATCTTTTAATGACCATCTCCATAATCTTGGCAGCATAGTGATACCGGCCTCCAATACTGCTCTCAGCAACGCGTTCTCCTTTTCCAGCCAACCAAGCCCACGTGCTGGTCTCCCGGTGCCCATGGCAATTGCTGCCCAGCTGGGCAGCCACCAGGAACCTCCACCGCCGGGGCTGCTGACCAGGTCTCCCTCGGTTGCCCTTGCACCAAGCCCAGTGCAGGGACAGGAACACGCATCGCTCAAGCTGTCTTCCCACCACACTTCATACCGGTCCTCCTCGTGCTGTGATCTCCAGAGCAAACCTCCCCCACCTCCAGAACAGCAGCTTTCTTCCCTGCCTTCAAACCGCCAGGCAGTGTCCCAGACACATCTCAAAACCAAACCTCTGCCAACAGTTATTCTCCCAGCGCTTGGCCGCAGAGAGGGGTGGCGAAAGGACCACCTGTCACCCAACACAGCTCTGCAGGAGACCAAGGGCACGCCGCTGCTGCAGCCCTTGACGCACCTTTGCTTAACCAAGGCATCTGGGCGTTTGCAGCCCCAGCACGGGAGCTGGCAGCGACTCGCAGCGTCGCAGTCTCTGCACAGGTGGACTTTGCAGTCCCAGACAGCAACCAGGAAAAGCTCTTACCGTCTTCATTTTCATCAAAGGGTGGTGACTTGCTGGAGGTGTTTGCCCCCATGGCGTGTTCAGCCCAGGCTCAGCTCTCTCCACTGCTCTCAGTTACGTCACCACCTCGAAGCCAGCGCCTGCAGGACGGCGTTACCCGCGGGTCGCTCCCAGAGTGGCTGCGCAACGTTCTGCTGGTGCATCCTGGAGAAGGCAGAGGGGAAAATTCACCAGCGTTCCAAATTAAGAGCACTTGCAGCTTGCAAATTTCTCACTGGAGGTTCACCGCTCTGGAGACAGCACTGAGTATCAGGGGAAAGGCACATTACAACGGAGCGTACTCGAGAAACCCAGTAACACCATAACCTAGACCAGGACTGCTGCCCACCAACGGGGTGCAGACACAGACCAACAGGCCTGAGGATCTGGCTCATGTTTGCTGTATCATCCGACACACTGTATTTTGTAGCTTCAATCACTTTATGACCAATTTGGAGATGACAAAGCACAACTAACTGTAGTGAGGTCAATATCCAAAATAAACGGACAAAGCGACTCGGCGAGATAAAATCAGAAAGGCGCTTTTGACTACTAAGGTCACGTGAAAGTGTAAAAGCTATATGAGAAGAAATTCAACGTGTCAAACTTTCGATTTAACCTGTTTCAGAAGTCTTTCATTCGGGACAAAATCGAGCTTTTTTTTTTTTTTTTTTACATGAAAAGATTTCATGGAAAATCAAGGTGTGGTTACCACTTAAAAAATGTTTTTGGATATGAACTATGAACAAAAAAAGAAAATCGTCTGATTTACGGCTCAGTGCTGGCTGCAGTGGCTGGTTTTCCTCTTACTGCAGAAGGATGGGTCTGTTCGTGCGCAGGCAGCACAGGCTAACGTCCCAGTTCTCCCCCGAACACGCGTGTATGCTGGAGCACATGATTCCGTACAGTTTAGTGACACTCGAGATAGTTTGAACGATCTTATACGGGTACAGTAGCAGTTTTATTTTTAAAGTGTTTACACGCAAGGCACCTTTATGTGCTGGTTTTGATACTGACATCCCTGTGAAATGCACACTTATATTCTGCTGGAANGAAAATCAAGGTGTGGTTACCACTTAAAAAATGTTTTTGGATATGAACTATGAACAAAAAAAGAAAATCGTCTGATTTACGGCTCAGTGCTGGCTGCAGTGGCTGGTTTTCCTCTTACTGCAGAAGGACGGGTCTGTTCGTGCGCAGGCAGCACAGGCTAATGTCCCAGTTCTCCCCCGAACACGTGTGTATGCTGGAGCACATGATTCCGTACAGTTTAGTGACACTCGAGATAGTTTGAACGATCTTATACGGGTACAGTAGCAGTTTTATTTTTAAAGTGTTTACACGCAAGGCACCTTTATGTGCTGGTTTTGATACTGACATCCCTGTGAAATGCACACTTATATTCTGCTGGAAGCACCAAAGCCTAAAAGAATAACGCGAGGGAGTAACAGTGCAGCACAATCTGGTTCTGGCCAGCCTGGACTGTTCTCAGGACATTGGCATTCTCACCGAACCCTCAGGGATGCAATGCAGCCTTACCAATTCCTCTCAGATCTACACTCTGGAAACACAGCTACTGAGCAGCTTCATTTCTTCCCTTTAAAGTAACAAAATCATGTTATTGAAGCACAAAAAGGAGAAATCACAAAAAACCGTTGCAGACAAGAGAATTCCTGGGAGAATCTTGGGAACTGGGACTGCCCGGGGATGCTGCGGGTTCCCTGCACCAGCACACTCGGCTCCTTCTCTCCAGCTCACTTCATCTCCTCCACTCAGCCAGGAACTTGGCTCTGCCCTCACGCCCTGGGTCAGGACAAGTAACCTTAAAGCAAGTGCCACAGCTCGCCTGGAGTCTAAAAGCAACCTCTGTATTTGGGCATCTTCCCAACGCGGGCTGCGGTGATGTCACATTCAGCGCCAGTATGACAGTCCTGGGAATCAAACCACAGCAGCTGCCAAAGCGACGTACGGCCGACTGCAAGGGCATCCATCCTCCGCACGTCTCCCAGCGCTCCCCAGAGCCTCTCCCAGCACTCCCAAGCGGCATCCGGAACAGACCAGAGGCAGCACACCAGGCGCTCTCTCCCCAAGGCGTTTTACAATCCCAGCTGCGACCCACCCACACCGCTGCTGTGGTTCACATCCGTCTCACTATTCCCAGCAAAAGGCAGGGGAGTTTGCGCTTCTCAGAAGGCAAAAGGAAAAACCCAATGCAAACTACTAAAAACTCTAAAATCTTGATTTCTCATCTCAGAGGACGGAAACAAGCTCCAACAATAAAACAAACGAAGCAGCAAATGTTTACAATCCCTTCGGACCTCTGCAGGGAACAGATCGAGCCCTCAGGCTGAAGCAAAGCCGCACCAGCACCTCTTCTCAAGCCCCAAAACTTGCTCATCAGAGGAAAGATACACCTTCAGATGTAATAGTCATAAACCAGGTTTGCACACTGATGCTTCTACATCACAGTGATCTTTCTGGCGGCAACCAAGATCAGCTGCTCAAGGAAGTTTTCTTGTACAGCAGCAGTCTGTAGCTTAATTTATTTTTGAAAACGTCAATACATAAAAGCTATGAGGAAGGAGCACAGGTATTCCCTGAAGTTAAGCTAGTCCGAGGAATAATTTCTACGCTTTGTATCTTTATAAGGTGTACCCAGGGCACGATAACCATACGTCTTTTCCTGTTTCACGCTGCAAAGTCACAAAGTGATTAAAATCACCGCTTCCCCTGGGACCGAGACCTCGAACGCTTCCATGTTAACTTCACGCTCGGTCTGACCACTCGCTGTTCCATGAGCAGCGTGGCAGCAGCTCCACTCGCCAGTGGTTCCAGGCTCTCGTCAGCCAGTCTGGCAGCCGCAGCGGGAATTTTATGGGTGTGAGAAGGCAGCTGCTTGGGAATGCCCAGGCTCCCACCTGCAGAGCCAGGCAGGCAGCACACCTTCCCATTGCCCAGCACGCTTTATCCTCAACACATAAACGTAAAACCAAAGCAAAGCAGAGGGAACGCAACAGCCTGAGCGCCACGGCCAGGGTTCTGCGCTCGCACTGCAAGCGGGCCGTGCTCTCTAACGCGGAAAAGCGCTCAGCGCGACTAAGGAAAGGATTAGGCGTTTACGCAAAAGGCAAGTGGCTGGCTGCGCTGTTAGAATTATCACTGGCGGGCGACTGCTGAGCTCCCTCCGAAGAGGAGCCCCAAGTCGGCGGGGCTCACGAATAAACGCTCCTACCACCTCGCCGTTGTTTCAGGCCTGCCTGCGGCTGGGTGCTGCTGTTCTGAGCCACCCAAACCGGGCAGCAGCACAGCAACGCACGGTACCGCGTGCGGCTGCCCCCGAGGAGCCGAACGCCATCCCGCCCCGTTCCGCGGCCGGCCCCGACGGCCTCAGGGGGCTGCTGCAGCCGGGGCGGCTCCGCGGAGGCGGGAGGGGCGGGAGCCCGCTCCGCCGCTGCC
>VZSC01007691.1:39620-55330 GCA_013398225.1 Steatornis caripensis
CTGCCGAGCTGCCGGCGTTCGGGCGCCCGCGCCCCGCGCACAGCCCGGGCCCGGCTCCGCTGCCCTTCGCGGGCGCCGCCTGCCCCGTCCGGACGCGTTCGTGTTTGCGAGCAGCCGTAAAGGCGGGCACCGCGCTCCCCGCCCCGCGGTCCCTGCTCCCCGCACGCCGGCTTCCCCCCTCGTTCCTGAGCGCTCGGAGCACGCCCGGGCGCTTGCCCCAGCGCAGCTGCGCGTCAGCGTCCCGTCCCGTCCCGTCTTAGCCGCGCTCGCGCGGAAGGGGCCCCGCACCACCAGCTGCCGCTGCCAGAAGCGGAAACGTTCGGCTCCTGTTCGCGGGGTTTTTTTGTGCGTAATCACCTTGCACTACAGCTTTATTTTTTTTCCTTCTTCTTCTAATCCATTGTTCAGCTTCCTGAGTTCATAGAAGTGCAACATCATTATTCCCCAAAATTTTAGCAGGAAAGGCTCCTCACTGGCTTTGAGGGACTGTACTTCAAAGCAGCAATGACATGTCTCCACTACCCGCTCCTTACGCACTATATACAGCAGGGATTCTTCACAAAGGCTGTTAGAATAACACCAAGGGACCGGTGCCTGCTCAAGAACCACTAACATGTGCTTGGGCTTTTTGGCACGCAACACTTCATGCTGCACGTGTTCATATTAGAGTTCAGCTGAGTAAAACATCAAATAGCTGTTACATACCGGAACAAAGCATACCTCTGGGAAAGCTCCTTCAACAGGCACGAGGCTGATATCCTGCATCCTGTATCTGGTTTCTGCAATAATGGTCCAAGTAAACTGAGCTTGCTTTTTCACAGGCATCATACCGTGTCAGCCTCAAGCTGGTTTGCTCTTTACAGCTTTGGTCACCCTCCACTGTTTCGGTGGTCCTTTCTCCACTGTGTGTTATGCTTACAGCATGCTCAGACTGAAATACATCTAACGGACAGCAGAACTTGGTTGACAAGCACCAGGTTCTGTTTCTCGGCTGCTTCTGACATCATATTACCCAATGCCGTTAGAGCCCATCCACAGTACCTTTAAAAACCTAAACCATCTGCTAAATCATCATGAGAGCACAGCCGTGTTTTCCCCTTGCAGCTAAGCTGCGTTTGAAAACATAAACAAAACCAACAAAACCCCTAACTCCCTAAAAAACCCAGGAAAAGCTCTAGCGAACTCTTTTGAGCAAAGACAGTCGTGACAGTTGAAAGCTGCCGAAGGTGAAACGCGCCTTCTGCAGACAGACAGCCCAAATCGCTGCGGCAGTCAGGTCTCATTTATGCTGGTTTCAGCAGCAAAGTATAACCAACAGTGGGACTGTCAGCTGGTCCTCTGCGTAGGGGTGAATTTCTCCCTGAAGCAGGACAGCAACTCAGGCATGCTTTTTCCAAACATCAATAAAATAAATCCACTCCTGAAACCTTCTTTCACTGCACACTCAGGGGTACGGGAAAAGCAATCGAAGCAGGCTGGATGCTGGTCAACAGAATTTCAGCATCCCGGGTGTCACAAGGTCATCTCGTGGATCAGCCCACCGAGGAAGGAAGCCACGGCTCGGGATTCAGCTGCTTCATCTGGTTTTCCCAGCTGACATACATCCCATTACATTTGCATGTTGCCATTTAAGTGCTTTCCTCCTGAGAAGAACCAGAGATTCAGGCCACACTGGGTTTAAGTTGTGGCTTGTGTGTCCTCAATATCAAACGTATGGGTGAGAGGAAAGAAGCCACGGTGGCTGCTGAGCTGACCTACCCAAGACACCGTATTTGCCCCAGACACCGCCCAGCCGCTCCTGCCCGTCAATGAAGCAGCAGACCATTCAAGAGCCAATGTTATCTCCTGCCTCTGAAGTATTTCCAGAGCTCGTCCTCACGCAGGCACTCAGTAACACCCGAGTTATTACGTCAAGCCACAAGATTTGCCTGTGGCCCACAGGGTCATTGTCCACCCGGACACAGTACGTCTGTGGCCTTTCTCTTCTGAAGACAGCAGAATGAAGGATGCCATCTGCTTACTCACAAGAGAATCAGGAGGACGCAGATGTACACTTTCACGACGGGATGTAACCGTGCGTCCAACAAATTACAGGCCTTGCCCGTAGTTTGTTAAGTTGCAACAATTATACCTGTACTGATGAAGTAACTGGCAGAGGGGGAAAAAAAGAACACAGCTCTGTCTTACAGAAGCATCCCTACCCAAAGCCCGTCCACGCAGCAGGAAGAGTTCCTGCGTTGAGCTAAGGTTACAGCCGCTAAACAAAACATCTAAAGCAATGCAGAATTGCCGATACCCTGCCAGTATCATGGGTTCCTTTTGCTTGAAAAAGTATTGTGATTTTAAAATTGCTGCTCTCGTTTGGAAAAACGCTGAATAACGGCTTCAGTACGTGAAGTGCCAGGACTCTTCAGCTAGGGGTCACTAGGATTCAAGGAAGAACAGCAATTCAGACTCTGAAGTTACTCCAGAGGGAGGACGCGGTCTGCAGACAAGACTACTGGATGAAAGCTTTTATATATTAATGGTAGGAGTAACTGAACCTTCACATTCCTTCCATAATACTGCTCCTGGTAAAGAGATTGCAAAGCATAACGCTTTGCACGAATCCACCGGTGATGCAGCGGCCTTGTCCCTGTCTCTCTACGACACATAGGCAGTCAAAGCACCAGGCTCTCTACGTTACCCATTCCTCTTCTGCTAACGTGCCATTAGGGTACAGAGCAGGCTGCATCCTGCTTTGAAAGGGTCAACACTGAATCCCAAATACATACGAATAGACCCAGACCCGAAGGACAAAAGATGTTTCATGCAGGGCTTATGGATATGTTACAGTTTAATAAATTAGCTTGCGTTACAGGTTAAATTTGTAAGGACAAAATCCACATCTCCTGCTGCATGCGTTGCTTCACAACACTAAAGACTGCTGCCAGCAGAAGAACAAAGTTCTGGGAACTCCCTTCCAGACTAAGACACGGGAAGACAACTAAGTAGTTTAAAACACAACTTGATAAATCTGCAAAGAGGATTACACAAGTGGGATGCACTGAAAGTGTCTGGGTTTTGCTGACCCTTAGGCGGTGAGAGGAGCACTTGTCAGGGAGAGAAACATCTGCTTAGTGCTCTGCTTAGGGCAGCACCCTGGGGCAGGAAGGACAGAGAGGAGCCGGTATAAGACGCACACGTCACACGTCCTTGTTGACAGCCAGAACCTCAAAAAGTAAGAGCGCAGCAATGTGTTTGCCGGTGCTGTCCGCTTCGTGCTCAAGCAACAGTCGCACAGACTCGCACCTAGGTTTCTCCTATTTTAATTCACAGAGGAAAGAAAGCAAAAATGTAACTCACGTGGATACTGCTGAGACGTGCCCTGGAGTTCTCTCTCCACCCTTTGCAGAACAACTCAAAACTTTAAGGAGAATGTTTGCTGAACTTGCTTCTCAGCACGCATTTATGCAACAGTGTTATCCAGCTCCCCCTGTTTCCTACTCCACGCTAACTGAAAGCGCAAAGCCAGCACAAAGATTTTAGTCCCCAAAAGCAGATCAGCTCTGTGCCTACTGGACACAAATGAGTTTTTCATAGATGGAATTTACTTCACTAACCCGAGCTTTGCCAGCGGCAGCTTTTGGAGGATTCACTTCACGGCAGTGGTCTGTACAAACACACAGTAAAATTCATGATCCTCTTCTGTTTGTCTGCAAGATTAAAAGATGACAACTCTAAAGGTGTCGGTTTTCCCAAAAATTTAACACGAGACTCCCTTTCTCGTTCTCACATCTCTCCGTATTCTTCTCAGCCTATTGTTACTGGTTCCAACTTCTCGAGTACTGGAATAGAAAGGACACTCAAGAGAAATCCTGAGACACAGCCCTGAGGTTCCCGGCTACCCTTCAACAAACAGGTCCTCGCTACACAGCAGTCTCTATACTATGCCGGTAACTGCAATTTTAAACTAGCGAGATGAGGTATCGATACTTCTGCAAAGTCAGCTGCAAAATCCATTCAGAGAACAGGGTGTATCAGCTGCTGCCAAACTCGTTTTCCTTCCAGCTCCGTTATCTCTACGCACTCTCGCACTCACAGCTACAAATGCACTGAAGACACCTTAACCCCTGCAGAGGAAGCAGACTGGGAAAGGAGGGCAGGCTGTAGTGGTTTATGCAGGTGGTTCCCCCCTCCAGTCCCTCCCACCCCACGTTCCTCCTTGATAAGCTGGGCTCTGTTCAGTGCCGCGGATCCTCACCAGCCCTTTCACACCGCCCTGGCTTGTGCTCCCCACACCCAGGGGTTTCCCTCAGCTTCAGCCCTGCTTTCACATTCAGTTACGCTCCATGCATCTCCTTGCTCCAGCTCTGCTTACACTTGGAGTAAGAGGAGCCTATTTTCTGACATGGACAGATACAAAAGGAAATCCGCCTCATTTCACTTACGTGTTTCTCTTCCTCCGCCACAATGAAGACTGCCTCATCTTAATTTTCTTCATCTTTTTAAAACCTTCCCATAATATTTACGCTCTGAAAAACAACTAGGGAAAAGTCATAGTACGCAAACAAAAGTTTTAAGTGAAGTTTTAAGTAAGTTTCCGCAGAAATTAATGCTTTATGAATAGCTTTGTGCACAAAAATAAATAGCGAGCGTGTGATAGCTCTTCTCCAGGGAGCTGGAACGTTAACAGTAACTCTAACATGAGCTCAGTTTTACAACAGATGAACATGCAAGTGAACGCTGGTTTATGGTCACATGATGTGCCAATAGGTGGGCTGGGAAGTAAAAAGTATTCCTACTCCTGCTCCTTTTAACTAGCACGTATCATAACCTCACCCACCGGGAAACATTCTCTGTGTACGTCACCCAGTCTCATCGATATTAATAGGCTGTCATATGCAACTCAAATAGATGCTCTCCGACTGCCACCCAGCATTCATGACTCGTTTTGTTTCAGGACTGAATGCAATGCAGTCAGCAGCAGGCACCGTAAACCTAATCAATACCCACGTGCAGCCTTTCCCCAGGCATATTTGATTCTTAAAAGAGTTCTTTAAATTCTTAGAATATAAAGCCGCTTGATTTGCATGCAGGAAAGAGGGAGACCAAGCTCGCAGGCAAGCTTTTTGTATACATCAGTATGACAAGATGTGTACTTCATCAGTGAAGTCCTATCCTTACAGCAAGAATTCGTGTTTTGAAAGAAACAAGCTCAAGAATTACAGGTCATGACTACATCGTCCACAGAGAATTCGCAGAAGTGAAGTCAGCAATAAAACTTAAAAAACACAACAGCATTCTTGTCCTCTCCAACATACCAAACAGGGGCTCAGTGACTAAAGGGTTTTTTTCCAGCCTGGTTTCTGTAATAGTGCATTATTCATGCTCTAGGAGTCAGGAGGTACCAAGAAACCCTGCCTGCTGCTCTCAGCGCTTCCGTCGCCAGGCAGGAATAAATGATCCCCAGTGTAAATGTGAGAGCTACAGCAGTGAGGACAGGAACAAATCCTGTCAAGGACTGTTGGGCAAAAAATCAACTGAACAACAACGTTCATGACAGTGAAGATCCGAGGCATGCAAACTGCTCAGATGTTGAAGAGACTCACTGTCACTTATCAAAGCTTCAGGCTCATCAACAAGCACCACGGAGCCCACAGCAAACGTTCAATCTTCCCATCGCCGGTATGCAGACATTTCATCCCCACGCTCTCCCTTTCCCCCACAAACAGCTTTCCCTCGAATTTATTTCCTTCCGTACAAACTCCCGCTCTGTGATCACTGCCAGATGTTAACGACAGCACGCTGCTGTCACAAGCCCTGACAGTGCTCCACAGCACCGCTCCCGGGCACCGGATAGGCGCAACATCGCTAGCACGGCATCTGGCCTGGGACTGAGGACTGCCATGCCCTCTCCAGCGCGGGCGACCCGGGCACGATCAGGTTTCAGGGGTACTCTTTGACACGACAGAACACGGGGTTTTTTTCCAAGACACGGCTGTGGATTAAGGGAAGTCGTTCTTGGAAGCGATCAATAAGGCTTTGCTGGTTCGTCTTTAACCAGCTCTCAAATTATTTCTAGGCCCGTGGCAAAATTCCTACCAAGCTTACACCCAACCGTAAAGGATTGCTTGAATGCAAACTAAGAAGATGCTGATTCTGTTATTTGGGGCACTTTTGATGTATCTGTCTGGGCTCAACTATTAGAGAAGACGGGAGGCCATGCCACAGCAGTCAGAGATTAAAAATGGAAATCAGGTGTTCTGGATAATTTTTCTCAATATCTTGGACACCTGTGAGACTGTTACATTTCAGCTGTAAAAGCAGTTTGCGTAATCATGTGCTCATGACCTTATACATATGTATACATACACACCCCTTATGTGTAACTGGCTTTTCTTTCATAGGTGCTTAGGATTTTGAAGAGTTCAGATGTCCAACTTGGCATTTCCACTGCCAGAAACTTTTCGTGAATGTCTTCAGCAGCAGCTGTTCCTGAGAAATGCTTTGGAAACACAGACGAAATGTCATCAAACACATGGGTTGTTTGCGGCTTCTTCAAAACAATCCTATAAAATGAGACAGATGTGTTTATAAGCGTGGAAATCTTAGCAAAACACTAGTAACTGAACACAAAAATGTTAGACACCTACCACACACAAACAGACGTTAAACCGACATTAACAAAACTGCACTGCAAGGCATTTACAGGTTAGCAAATGTAAAAAATCAGGATCAAAGGCTGAAATTAACCTGGTGGTTACTCAGGAGCAGAAGCCAAGGTGAGGCAGCAGCCCTAACCAAGAGCTTGGCAATTCCTAGAGCACACATGCACAAAGCTCTGTATCTTGATCTAAAGCAACTAGGAACACAGCAGGCCTTCACTCAACAAAACCACACTCAGTCTTTTAGACAAATTTTATCAAATAATAACTATCAAAGTAAAACGAGGGTCTAAATCTTACAGTGTCCCTGTAATGACAAAACAATAAATAATAAAAATGTTATAAGCAATAAGGAAATAACAACAGCATGAACCTAATCACAACGATTACGAAAAGAGGTGTTTGTTGTCTAGTTTGCTTAGGTTAGAGAATCAGAGATCTTATTATTGTCATGACTGTATAAAGGAAATCTTACATATAAAAATATTCCTGTCCCAGATGGGCTTGATTGCTGTATTTGCTTTCCAGTTTTTATAATTCGCACTTCAAATCTCTGAAGAAAAAAATTGCTATAACAGCTGTTGATTTGTATGAACTAACTTGCATAAATGTTCTCCCTCCTGTCCTTCAGGGAAAAGTCTGAGTAAACATGAGCCACAGAAATCTATTCCCTTAGAAAAAGTAATCTTCCTGGCAATCTGAAAAACTCGGTCGTTTGCAAAAGTAAGTCATTCCAGCATTACATTTTTCCCCTGATGGGTAAATCTAGCCACGGTGAAACCAGATCCACCACTGAAAGGTCTCCAGTGCCGTTCTCTCCCTCTCCCTCAAGGCCACATAAAACACGTGGCTGCCAAAGCACCGCCGTCGCTAAGGAAGGGCCACCGTTCACCTGGCCCCGGCTGCCGACCACTGCGGCTCTCTGACTTCCCTTGCTCATGGACAACACGGCCAGGATCAGCACTTCGCCTATGCTAGTGCTCAGCTGCACACAACACCTTCCAGTTAAGACCACAGCTAGCTGAAAGACCTATTTTCGGGCAAAAACCCCTCTGCAGCAACTAAATTCATTTTTCTTTCATGTTTCAATAAACGTGGAAACCATACAAGGCAGACTTTGTACCTTCTGATTTAAAAAGCAGTGCTTCTCCTGGGAAATAAGTCCACTGTTAAACTCCAGAATATCTCTGTTGAGAATTTAAAAATTCATTACATTTAAAATTTTAAAAAATCCTGAACCTTACACAGGATGTTGCCCAGCAAAAGAGTTATGCTAGTGCATTAGCAATGCACACAAGACCTGAACAGTTCCCTCATTTTTATCACTGCACTTTCTTCTACCGGCAACATATTGGTGTTTACGTAGCTCTAACGTAGGCAGCAAGACTCCTGCCCCCCTCAAGGTGTGACGGATTGGCCCGGAATACTCCCAATGTAATTCCTACCGTACAAAAGGTGACTAAAGACCAGAATTTTGTTGGGTGCCCAGTGAAGCAGACAGGAACCCAATGTTTTTGCTGATCTGTTCTTCCACCCTGAGAAGCTCTGAGTGACTGAGCTAGCAGACGGTATTAGGCAGTGCTTATTATTAAGAGTCGCATATTCATGTATTAAACTTCAGGAATTTTTCTGACCACTGATAACAGAAGTCTACCAATTCGGGATGAAACATAGACAGCCTAAAGGAAAGCGCAAAGCGCCAAGTTACCTCTACCAGCCCTGTGCTCAGCCCCTGCTAGTGAGTCTCGTGTGAGAGCTACAGAAACATGTAATTAGAGAGCGAAAATTATTAGTGATGTCTCCCAACGCAGATGCAGACCATCTTCCACGGCAACCCTCACGGAGCAAAAGCACACTGAGGAGCCCAGCAGCAGAGCCTGCAGCATCTGGATCCCGTCCTCCACCTTCCATGGTAACTTTTTGAAGGCGAATGGGCTGCCACTATTTACAGATACTTGAGCAGTGATTTTTGAGACTCCAGACAGACAGAACCGTTAACGGGGAGGTCAAAGGGAACAGCTTTCACCCAGAACATAGGCATGCACAAAAGGCAAAGCACTGCGGAGCATGCCACGACGTAAGCAGGGACAAACTCCTCCGGAACAGCCTGCTGGGCTGGGCCCGGCGGCAGGGGCTCCGCCACCGGGGCCCCTTGCCCCGGTAACACGGGGCAAAGCAGAGCTCGGTGCGGTGCGCGCTGAGGCACCACTCTGCATGTGCTCTGCATGGCCTGCGTACCAGGGGCTCCCCAGCACGCGACGGCCTGCCGCAGCCGCACTCTCCCGCTTCGGCTCTTCAGCTTGGCGTCAACGGGGAGCACACGGCAGGTACGCAGGGATCTCGCCCACCCATCCGGCACCTGGGAGACCCAGGCTCTCCTTCAGGGCCACGCTGGCTGGCCAGCCCCGCGGCCCCAGTGCTGGCGCAGGGAGGGCCAGGACAGGCCTCCGCGCCACGCGCCCGCGCCACAGTTTGGTAATCTTACCAAACTGTCTCATACCCTTAGATTCCAGATCTTTTCATACTCTTAAAACTCCAGTTTTCCCCTGTATTTGGCTTGAACCATGCAATAAACCTCATTCTGGACTTTGTTACGTATTGAAGATGATTATATTGCTTTTAATGTACATGATATATGTTGACCTGTATTAGCATACAAAAACGGGTCATGATATAAATCAAACCAGCCAGAAATCTCACAAAGACATTTGGGTAGGCCGTGAGATAGTCCAGTTAACTCAGTTATATCTCCAGCTGTACGTTGTCTCCCTGTCTCATGTTTTCCTTTTCTTTTTCAGGGAAGAAACAAGTTTGACTCTCCCGTACCACGACCACCTGAGTCCAGTATCACACTTGCCAACTGCGAAATGCTTACCTTTTCTGTGCCACGTTTCACCTGCGTGTGAAACGGGTAAGATGACATTTCCGGTCCTCGTGGCTCCATTGTGCTGCTTTCTTCATGTCTGGAAATTGCTTTGAGATAAAACGTGTGTTAGGGTAAAAGGAAGCAAGTTGTCCTTTGAGGCAGTGAATTTTTTGTGCTACAGTGAAAACTGCGTTATGGAAAGGGGAATTTGCTGAGCAGTCAAGAAAATGAGGGGCAGCCATAGATAAAATCCCAATTTCCCTCGGAGTGGCTTAACACAGAGTATTGCTACAGCAGCGAGCACAGCTGAGAGACCTACACCTTAATAATATGCCTTGTAACAGAAATGCCTGTAGTGTTCTTTTAAAGCAAGAGCACTGCGCTTCTGGTTCCAGGCAAATTTTGATTATAGTGTCATGATGTTCTGTAAAGCAGCTTCATTTTGCTTGGGTTCGTTGTCGAGCAGTTCACAACTACGCTGACCACAAATGGGAAAAAATTCTGCTGTGGTAGTAAGAGTAGTTCTCTTTTTCTCTGTTTCACTCTCTCTTTAACAGTGCTGGAAATGATTGGGGCATTAGTATTCTGATGAAGAGAGGCTGTGACAAAGACCGTGACTACAGGGCCTCCTGACTCTTCTGTGATGCTGCCAGTGATGTAGAGGGGACTGACTCCAATTGCACCATTTTCCAAATAGTACGGAGAGAACAAACAGATGGGCAATTCATAACGCAGGCATAATGTTTTCAGTTGTGCAGTGTTAGCTTTGCACTTTGCACGGAAGAATGATACCAGGTGAGCGGATATTTATCTTCATGCAGGGACTGCAGACATTTATGTGCCAATTTGTATGTGCGTGTGTGTGTGTGCGCACTTAAAAAAGGACAAGCTGTATACCGATGTGATTGCATCTCATCTTATTTCTGCATGTGTTTCCCTGGCAGGATTTGGAAACCTCATGCAGGATGTGCTGTGGTGCTTTAGTCAAGTAAAAGGAACTGTAGATATTGGGGTGACAGAAGGTAAGTTTATTTTTCCTTTTGTTTCTGTGATCAAAAAGAACTTGTCACGTGCATCCTGCCTAATCAGTGTGCAGGCGGGTTGCTCGCATGTTGTTGGAAACTGCTGGCGAAGAGCTAAGTTACACTCTTTTCGGTTCTGCCTTCATTATGTACTTAGGCATCTGAAAGAGACGGGTCTCTAAAATTAGCTATTGATCCAGAAAACTCATCTGAAGGCGTTATGGCTTAATCATATCAATAGTCTTTGAAATAGATTTCCTTTTGGTTTTCAGCTGTTACTTACAGATTTTTTCAGGGAATTATGAGACAGCCTCTCTCACTATAACATCCTTTGCTGGAATCAGTTGGATTCTGTTTCTGGGTAACGTAAGTATAACTTGGTGCTCATTCTTGTAGCTGAAGTTAAAATAAATTGCAGTGCATATACTTCTACAGATGTGTATCTATGTGGAGGGATTGATGCAGGCAGCTGGGGGATTTAGGAGCACAAGACGCCCCCTTTCCCACTCCGCAGCTTTCAGGGTGATTTGTGCTCCTCAGTCACTTAGGCGCTTCTCTCTCTGCAAGCACATGTGTTCTGCCTGAAGCCAGACTGTGGACACTGCTAGGCACATTTCATCCCTCCAACTAAATGGTTTTGGACATGAGAATAACACCGCGGAAGGAGCTTGCTAACAAGCGCAGCGATGCCTGGGAAAGCGTTGCTAGAAGTGCAACCGCTCACCGCTCCTGATGTAGGTATTAAGATAGTAAGTGCAGGAACTGAGTTGCCTTATTAGATCTATTTCTTCTGTTTTGTTGGAGCACTGTTGTTGCGTTGCCTGGAGCACGATGCTGTCTTTAAAAGCACATGCTCATAAGACAGAAGAGGACTGAGTCAGCCCGAGCCTCTGACAGCAGAGCTCTGACTTCTCGTGGTGGGAATGTGACTGCCTGGCGTACTGTCATCTGTTCTGCGCGGTGGCAGTTCTCTGTTATGCCGCTTTTGCAGGAGAGGGTTTCAGACTGTAACCTCTAGAGACTACAGTGGGGCACAAAACTCAGGAGAATATTTAGCTATTTGTTAAATCTCTATGGAAAACCCCCCACCATTGCGATTAAAGCCAAATATTTTTTTACTGAGGTGTTTTTTTGCAAAAAATGTTTACAAGTGTTTTGAGGTCTTACTGTAGAATCTGCAAATCATTTCAAATGGTCAAGAGCACTTGTTTGCTAGTTCAGGATCAATGAAATGGTAGGTTGCCTCTTCTTACTCACCGTCCTTTTCTTAATGTAACCAGTTACCAACTGAAGGCTGTAAGCTTTTTTTTTTTTTTTCTACATTTGAGACTCAATGCTGGAGGAATCCAGAGGCATGATAACAGGAAGAGACCCCTGCGATTATTTCTTGGAGTAACCTCGACTCACAGAACAGTAAAGGCTGACAGATAATACTTGAAGGCTATGTTCAGTGAAGCCAGTAACAAAAAGGTGATTGCATTGGTCTGTTGAATCTGGTCAACAGGTACAGGTGGCCTCACCATGACTGAGCAGAAAGCTCAGGAGAGTGTTTTAAGTACAGGACTGGGCTTTTGGTTGTTATGCTGGTTTTGTGTGTGTTTGTGAATGTGTATGTGTGCGGATACAGGTGTACGTACACATGAACGGTATCATAAATATGTTTCTACCACAGATGCCTCCCCTTCATCCGAAGTTTATCCATAACTCGTTAGTTTTATGCTAGTCTTTGTGGCACATTTTTGACCTTCAGAACTCCTGGTAACATCCAAGCATCCTGAATTTACAAAACGTAATTTCATTAGTTATTGGAATGCATGCAGTTGTGTATGGTCAGGTGAAAGGAGACGTTGCTATTACGTTTACAATGTTCCGCATCTTTAAATGCAGAAGCGCCGCCCTCCTTCAGCAGGATGGATTGCCATTCTGGCTTTCAAGTGATACTTAAGATTCTGTATTAATTCTCTGATAATATGCCTGCTCTTTTCCATGCGCACGTAAAGCCGTACGAACAGAGATACACACAAACTTTCTCATTTTGTTTTTTTTTTTGTTTACTGCATTCCTTAACTTGGAATATGGCACCGTAGCGTGTGGTACTTGTCCTGATGAAACCAATGGCGTAATGGATCCTTTAACTCTCTAACACAACTGTGTGAATGAGAGCTCTCTTACGCATAGATGGGAGATCTGGGACATCCTTCAGCTGCTCAAACAAACACCGATTTCAGTGTTAATACGAAGCAAATGATGTTGCTGATTGCCGTTGTGGTGCCACAGTGCTTTGAAGTGTATTTCATTACTACTAACAGGAAACAAGTTTTAGAGATCTTGCCTTATTTTGGTATCTTGATAATTAGCAGTCTGGTGTTAGAAACGAGATTTGTGCAAATTTAAGAGGTGGGATTTCCTCTAGTCCTCTTGAGCCTCAAGATCCACAGTGCAGAACTACCGTGGCTGTGGGAGCTGCCTCAGCGCTTGCTGAAGGGCACGTCACAAGGGAGCGTCGCACAGCGGCTGCAGACATTGGGGGGCAAGGGCAGCCTTACGAGATTGGGGCTGCTGTGCACGTGGCCTGCGTGCTTCAGACTAGGAATCCAGGCATTCGGCATTTAAATCTTGGGCATATTAAATCAGTCAGGTGTAAAGCATATGTACAGTAAAGTTACGGAATGGAGGAACATCACATAAATATTAATGGATAAATTAAAACGGCCCTAGTTAAGTCAGATGTTCTGCTCGGTGTCTGCAACGTTTTGCAATTGGAATGTCGCCAGATCCTAGCAAGCTGCATGACCAACAGTCATTTCTAGCGGGTCTGAGATTTTTATGATGTCTGCTTGCACACGCCTGTTTTTGCCACACCGTCCAAATGTGTAACCAGGAACTCCAAAGATTTCAGTATTGAATGATGGTCTGCAGGCTCCCTGAGCTGGCTCAGGGCCTGGTTTGAGTTCTTACATGTTGGTTTCCTTTTTGTGTTCCTTGCTAATTAAGCACAAAAATATATATCCTGATTTTTCCATGAAAAGTGAAACTGTTTGTTAATGGAACGTAAAAACTGAGTATAAATGTTTAAATAGACCCAAGTCTTAATAAAGATAATTTGGTGGAATTAATCTGTTTCTTAGGGAATGTTTGTGTGTGATTTTAAGTAAAAAAATATTTTTTTCTGTCATGTGCAACGGAACCCGTTACATCCATGCACATGGTGGGAGAGAGACACGGTATTCGCAGATTTCAATTCTACGAGTAGGTTGCAGATAGGGCTTCTGTTTCAAGCTGACTCTGACTCCCTGGGCAAACCTGAAGCAAGTCGTTGCACAGCTCTGTGTGGGGAATAGTTATTCCAGAGGCTCACATAACCTCTGACTCCCTGTGATCTATGGATCTATATCCAGAAGGACAGACAGACAGACACAGAAACTACGGGGATGCCATATAAATAGTTAAACAGGCATAAAGGGAGGAGAGATATGGGTTTAGGCTCCTCCTGAAACCGTAGTGATCATCTTGTAAGCAGAACTGGGGCAAATCTCCTTCTGGGCTCTTAAGCACAGGACCAAAGACAGCTGAGCGTAGACAGCTGAGGGACTCGGACTGATCTCGGAGCAGGCAGTTTTCCTCTCCGCGGAACAGTTCACTTCATCCGTTCCGTTCCGTTCCAGTGGTGGAATGAACTTCCAGCTCTCTGCTACCAGAGTGAGTTAAACAGTCCTGGTGCTGCGATCGTGAGGATCTGGGTTGCAGTGGGATGTGTTTGGCGCGAAAATCCACGCGGGAGAATGAGCAGGTTGGGCTGTGCGCAGTGGATGACCATGTCTTTGGTACGGCAGCGTGGCTCTGAAGGTGCCGTCCTCAGGTAGCACCACGTGTGCTGCACTCTTCTCACGATACGCACTGGCAGGTGCAGAGCGTGAGCCGCAGGCTGAGAAAGGAACGGTCGTAACTACAGCAGTAGTAAACTCTTTTTTTCCCCTTTGTAGAAGGTGAATGGTGTCTCCAGAGCTGTTCTCAGCTGGCCTGACTTACGGGTGGCCCTAGCCTTCTCCAAAGGCATCTTGGCTCCAGTTCACCTAGCTGCTTGGAATTTCACATTCTTTTCCAGGTTTTGTTGTACACTCACGAAAGTAGTAACTGAGCCGCTGTGATCATTAGAGATATGTAATTGCAGTTTTCACGTCTGCGATGTGGTTTAATCATGCGCATCACACCTAACTTCCCTCATTCTGGTTACGTTCAGCACTTCCTCAAGTAAACCTGAATGGCTTCTCTGGGTGCAGTTAAACGGCAGTGTTTGCTTCGGAGACGGTTGTTTGCATTTCCAGGCTAGTCTATTAAATAATCTCACTGTGAGTCGTACATCAACGCATAAAGTGACTTTCCGTGAAGGGTGCTTTATAAAATACCGTCTCTTTAGTTCACATCTTGTTTCCCGGTATGGACTTGAGATAAACAACGGTACTCGATCTTCAGCCTTCGCTTCTGTGTGACACAATCAGAGTGAGCCATCATCTCTAAGCAGCAAGGCTTTGCGTTGCTTGCAGCCCAGACCTGGATGTTTTTTTCCACATCCGAAGGAGGTATGTTGAATAAAGGGGAAGATACTAACATGACATGAAAAGCTTCTCTCTTCACTGACACAGATGCTTTGCATCTCTTTGGTCGTGCAGTCGTGCTGTCATCTGCCAGTGACAGCAAAATTGGACTGCAGCCGGGCGATGGGAGCAGGCAGCAGAATGGCCCGCTGCTCCACACGAGACGGCAGCGGCAGGCGAGAATGGTGAGCGGTGTGATCCTAAACCGAAAACTTGTCCGTAGAGTAATTAAACAGCAGGGAAACGGGGTGCGAGCAGCAGCAGCAGCAGCAGCGTGTCACGGTTATTTCCTTCCAGCCTGCCCTCTCGATACCGTGCTGTTCTCCATCCTGTGCCCCCCAGCAGGCCGCGGCTGGGCGAGCCTGGGGTGCGCGCAGCTGTCAGAGATTTCTGCCTTAAGGAGTGCGTCGTGGTTGCAAAAACCGTTAGAAATACGGATCTAGAGCTGTTCCACTCGTTAAACGCTGCTGGTTCGGCCGGGTACTGGGGAGCGAATTAAGGGCGCTGCCTCAGCGCAGTCTGCGTCCCCGCGGTCCGTAAGCGCCCTTCGGCGTCCGGTGCTCACCCCCGGCCCGGGAGC
>VZSC01007691.1:55921-87728 GCA_013398225.1 Steatornis caripensis
GCGCCGGGGAGATGGAGGAGTCCTGCCGCGCGCTGCCCGCGTTCCCTCACGGAGCAGAGCGTGCTGTGCAGCTCCGCGGCCGTTCGGGGTACGCGAGACGTTCTCAGCAGCGTTTGGACTCCGCGTTTCCGGGGCAGGCATGCCAAGGATCCGCTCTGCGTTCGCTGAGGCTCCGGTGGGACTCGTCCCGGAGGGAGCGCTTGTTCACGCCTAGCCCCGTGGGGTAGGGCTGCGCGCGCCTTTGCTGCGCGCCCGCGGTGGGACGGTGCCGTGCTCCGCTGCGTGACCCGAACAGCTCTGTGGGATCAGAGTTCACCCCACTGCTGCTCCCCTACGTGGAACCGCGGTGCTTTTCCTCCTGCGCCCTGGCCACAGCTAGGTAGTGAGGGAACGCACCGTTCCGTCGCCCAGCTTTTACAGACGCGTTCCTCTAACTGGAGTCTGCGTGCGTTCGCGGAACCGCCAGCCTCACCCGCGAGCAGTGGGAAAGTCCGGACTAACGCTGTAGGGCCGTGTGCGTACCGGTGGTTGTGAGACGGCTGGCTTCAGTCTCTGCCCGCTGTGTGTACCCAGCAGAAAAGAAGCGTTGTGGGGGGCGCCTCGCCCCGGCTCCTCATGCCTTGACCGAGATACGGAGTGGAAGGGTCAAGCAGGAAGGACTGGGCAGTAGATGATGACCCTCCAGGCTAAATTATTCTGCCTGCTTAGGTTGCTGTATTTCAGTCCAGCAGCCGGTATGGACTTTGTAAAGAATTAATGTTCTCTGAAGTTCTAAGCAGATAAAATTATCCCAGTAGGTAACTCAGACTAATTCTTTCTTTGAAAATTTCTCTGAAGATCTCTTTAGTTTTCATTTTGACTTTGTCCAAAGGCTCAGCTCCTTAAGGTGTTCTGAATAAGTAACGTCTGGATTGTTCTACTGGGATAGGTAATTCAGTGGAGAAGCAGACCTCGCTGTTTTAGGGGAGGCCGTGTGAGACTGCTGAGAGAAAAAAAATTAAAGAATGCCACAGCGGTGTGCTATCTATTCCTCTCCATTGCAAACAATAGATAAAGAATGAAACTTGTACAGGAGTGTTTCTCAGACCAATTATCAGATGCATATCATTAACTCGGGGTAGAACTGAGGTCTGGAGAGTTTACATGGCTCTGCTACAGGCTAAATCACTAGCAGAACTGAGGAGAGAGCCCAGGTAAGAGCCTGACTCCTGCCTCAGTCCTCTCGGAGCGGCCAGAAAGGCCGATGTAGCGTACAAGAACGCTCGATAGACGATGCGCAGCAGGAGAAGGATCTAGTGCTCGTATCTCCATGTTTTGAGTGATGAAGTTGTACTTCGGCATCTCTGGTTCACTCTCGGGGGAGTGCAGACTCACAGACAGAACTACTCTTGGGGTGAAGCCTCAGGGACTGGGTTCAGTCGGATGCTGCCCTGGTTGGTCTGTGAGCTGGGCTTTGCTCTGCACACAGACAGAAGGCACGGGACGGCTGAGCCCAGCAAAGAGAAAAGGCTCCTCTCCTCCCGCAGCCTGACAGAGGTGTCCCTCTTGACCAGAGGAGAAACTGCTCCGTGCCCCTGCACCACGCACACCACGAAGGTGTTCCTTCAGAGACCCTTCTGATCCTGGCTCCATCCGGGCCGAAACCTGCAGTCCCAATGTATTCTCTATTACCTTGCTGTAAGAATTCTCTTCTTCATTCATCCCAAGTTCCCAGAGTTGTAAATGAGAGATCTAGCTGAGCAAAGAGCCTGGAACAGAGAACAGAGACTCCGCACCAAGCTGTAATAAACCTGAAATTCAAGTACGCTTGTTTATCCTCTTCTGACACTGCCAACAAAATGGTTTTAGACCGTTGCAGCTGAGCTTGCGTTTATGTCCTCACAGACTGTTTTTTTATTCTGCTCTGCTTTGCTGTGAAGTTACAGTCCTGACAGCGAAGTTACAGTGACTGGCAGTGCCCCTGGAAACGATCCAGCGTCGTTACCGTTACTGCGGAGGTGCAGGATTATGGCAACGGGCGGGAAGGAGAGGGAGCATCTGGAGAAGGCTGGTGCAAGGCGAGTGCCTTATGTGGTGGCCACGGTGTGGCTGAGCAGGCGACGTGCTGGCTTCTCTTGTGCGACCTGTTGTTGCCATCATGCTCCTGATGCTCGCTGTCGTCCTGAAACGCCAGTCCTCCTCGTACCGAGGCGCATGGCTTCAGATGCAGTATGGGGCAGCACGTGTGTTTTGAGACCTTTCGAAAAAACTGGCTGCTCGGGCCTTAATAGCGCAGCTCAGTGGCGCGTTCAGACGTGCCGTTGGTGTCGCGTGTTTGAGTTCAGTCTTGCTCAGCAGCGCGTAGGAACGCACGCTCGCGTCCCAGTGACCTTAAAGGTATGCCTGCAGCTTGGCGGAGTAATAGCGGTTTGACAGAATTTGAGCTCACAATAGTAACCTTTGGACCCTGATTGCTGCTCCTGGACTGGATTTGAATGAGCAATATTGCTGTAGAAAAGCATTTATTGATCTATTAATTAAGATGCAAAACAGGTATTTGGGTCTGCCTTGTTCTCACGTGGTGTGTGCGCTGAGAATCGATCCAAATGTATCTTTTCATGGGAATGTGCGCTGTGGGCTATTTATCATTTATTTTTTGCTGGAAAAGGGTTAAATGACAGAGGGACGGGTGCGTTAACAGAAGTACGTATGCATTAGTTATCAGATCTGCTGGGAACTGTGGGGACGCTGCAGCAGCTGGCAGACTTGGGATGTGCGTTTGCAAAATAAAACACTTCAGAATGAATACATGCATACTGATCAAAATAACAGCCTGGGTTTTTTTTTAAATGCAAACTTTTTCTTATTTCTGCAACATGCTCAACTCAAGGATATCAAAGATCGCTTAAATCCTTAGCTAAGTAACCTTCAGAAAAAAAGCTTTTGAATTAAGAAAACAACAGCGTTTCCTGCAGACGAGGAAGCAAGCACAAAGATGGGAAATGAGTTCTCTGAGGTCATACAGTCGCCAAACTTTGAGTCACGCAGATGTTTTTATTCCGGAATGTGAACAGAAATGTGTTACTGGGCACTTTTGTGAGCAGGGTTTGAAATGTTGGCTGTTCTGCAGAAGTATTGCTTCTTTTGGGTACTTCAATTGATATTTAGACACGGTAGAGTTACTTCCTATCCTTAAAATCTGCTGTTGTTCTTAGGAGGTCTTTAACCGCATTATTAATTTAAAAAGCCAACAACTTGAATACGTTTTCAGTAGCTCCCAGGTTTTTCCAGCTTTGGTTGACAGTGAGTTAGGCTGAAGGCCTTGCATCACTTTGAGTTTCATGCTGGTAAGCGTAGCCGCTCATCGCTGCAGTGGTGGGATCTCTGTGTGGTAGTACGCTAGTTTGGTGCAGGTACAAACCCGAGAACAACACAAATGCGTCTGCTTTCAGTTCACTCACTAACATTGCAATTGATTTATTTAATTTTTCAAAAAATTATTTAACTATTAATCTGTATTTAATATTAAATACTTCATCCAGTATCTGAATTTACTGCTAAGGTCTAGATAAAATTTACTAATTGTAACAGAAAAATAAGGATGCGCATTTGATACTGCAATGCTAAACATCTGGACGATGCGATGAAAACACGCTTAGGAGGTATATGTCAAAGAAGCACTGCTACTTTCAATCTAGGTTCAAAACAAATGTGTGCTATAGGTTTTGTACTATTTTATTAACTCTAATCACCACAACAATGTAATAAGAAACTTTAGCAGTTCCTTTATGCTTCCCATGCACTTTTGTGAGGGACCAAAAGAAAGTGACCGCTGAGCATAAGTCACGTTAGGCACAGGGTCTGGGCTGCAGTCACTGCTGTGAGTAGGATCAAGCGGTACTGATGCAAGCAATAAACTCACTGCTTGTTCTGCACCACCAAGTCTCGCTATTTCTTGCTTTGGCGAGTCCACCAGGAGCTTAGCATTACTCTGCAGCTCATTCCTGCACACTCTTTATTCGTGCAAATAATTTAGAACGACTAAGTAGAAAGTTGTGGCGGTAGTGCGTTCCGAGCAGTCGTAGGCCAAGCACAAGGTTTGTAATCGTTGCTGTGGAATTCTGATGCTGGCCAGTTTTCTTTGTCATCGGGGAAAAAACAGCTTCGCACTGTCCTGTGGGTAGATTTCTACTTGCTTGGGAAACAGAAAACATAGGAATAAAAGAAAACTTCCTATGTCCAACGTACCCAAAGCTGAGACAGTGCACAACTGGTACAGCAGGTTTGTGTGCGTGACACGAATGGGGAGGAGCTGCTGCTGCTGACGTCGGGCTTTGAAACCCTGCCAGGCTTCATCCTCGCTGCTGTCGGATACAGATGCGAAAGGAGGAATACCGTTCAGATGTGATGGAGAACAACAAGTGGTGGTGGGGAGCACGGGAAGGTCTTGAGCTGCAGCTGCAGAAATGGAGAACAAAGGGCTGGCTGTACAGTTGCCGCAGGCCGTCATCTGGGTCTGAGTCTCCTTAGTTAACTTCTCGACTGTCTTTGTTCATTATCGCTGTGGCTGCACTCACCGCCCTCCTGGCTGTGCCTCTGGGGCTTCTACTGGGAACCTTGGCTTTCCTGGGAGGTGGCGGTATTTCACTACTGCAGTGTGTGCTCAGTGGAAGTGCTGGCTCAGCAGTCTGGGACTGCATGCGTTCCTCCAAAATCAAAGTATCGGGTCAAGGCTGGAAGAAAACATGGGTAGATTTTTTAGGGGCGTTTTGGAAGAAATAAAAAAAAATAGCATTGGAAAGAGTTGTCGAACGGGATTAACTGTACGTATTGGTAGTGACAGGGATTCTAATGAAAGATCTTCATCCATGCCAGATTTGGTCTGGAATCTTACTCCCATCCACCTGGTCTCTAGGCTCTTCTAATTTAGCAATAAATGAATTAATAAATCGACTTGAAGTTTTTGAATAGGAGATACACAACATGATGGTTTTCACCTGTATTGCTTCTCCCAAGATATATGTGACAATATCGAAGAGATTTAAGTTATTTTAAGTGGTAATTCCTACAGTTAGAATGGAAACATACAGTCAGAGAAGTGATGAGTGAGTGGAGGGCTGGTAAGAGCTATGGAGTTCACCTTTCTGTTTGCAACAGCCTCTAATAAAGCTGATACTTAACCCGTTCTCGTCAAACACGTCTCAGTCCTCACGGATGCCAAATTGCTTCTTTGCTGGTAACCAGTTCTAGTGCTGAGCTGTCTTCATGGTTTGTGTTCGTTTATCTTTAACAAAACTGTCTGCAGGTTAAAGCGATTCTCGCTCTCCGCTACGTAGCCTGCAGAAGAATTGCTCAGCATTGGCGTTACCGTGATCTAGTCTCGTTTAGTTAAAGTCCCTACCTGAGCCTGTCCTTGCACATGAAGCTTTCTGAACCTCCTCTTGTCGGGCCGTTTTATTTTCCTTTAATGTGGGATAGCCAGGAAGGGAACTGGGACTGTAACTCAGAAAGTCAGCCACCCTCAGCAAAGAGCGCGTTCCGTGTGTTTGGTGTATCTGCTGGTCTCTTGGAGTCCCTGTGCCCTTTGGGCTGAAGGTCCTGTTACATTCAGTTTGTGCTCCTCAGTGCGTCTGTGTCCCCCACTTTGACCAGTGTTCTGCGCACAGTAGGGGACTTCTGGCTGAAGTCGTGAGTTTCTGTGTTGCTGAAGACAGTTGGTCATGGTTGTGCCAGATGACACCCTAGACCGTGACAAGTGAAGGTGTGCTCAGGGTTAAGTTGTCAGCCTTCCCCACTTCCGCCCTCCTGAAAACTTCACTTTAAAGCCAAACTGTTGTAGTTTGCCCTACTTTTTTTTTCCTCTGGGGGGAACCTTCAATCCTTAGTAACCTGTCAGTGTTAACGTGGAGGGCAAGAGTAACTACAAAGCATGCCCAGGACAAGGAATTCTCTGTGATATGGCCGGGTCGGCTCCGTGGGTACGTACCTGTGCTGTGGTTGCAGGCAGTCGGTGGAGTTGGCCCAGGTTTCCTGGCAGGAGCGGAGCTGAGCCCCGCAGTGCCCGCGCAGGCTGGGCCGCGGGGACCCTCTCTGGGCTCGCAGGAGGGCCGGGCAGGCGGGAGCCGTGCAGCCGTCGTGCTGGGACCCTCCTGCGCCGTTGGCGGAGCTGCTGGCAGGGAGGCAGGCTGTCTGCCCTCGAAGGGCTCCATGCGCTTTGCTGTCAGCGCTGCTAACCAGCAGCAGCTGCCCTGGTAACACTGCTGACACGTTCCCTGCTTTAACCTGCCCGCCTGGCCAGGGCATACAGCTCTTCATCCTCCTGAATAGCTGCCCTGGGGAGCCGTGCTGAGCGCAGAGCAGCCGTGTTGCCGGCCAGAGAGCAAGGCATGAAAAGGCAGCTTAATAAATAGATTTTAAAAAATCAATGGGATAAATATTGCGCATTAGAAAATGAATGTTTCTTTCAAGGCCTCTGAAGAATGGCTGGCAGCCGAGCCCGGGAGGGCTCTGCCTGAGCTGCAGCTGCAGCAGAGGCACAGGGCAGCGACTGTCCGTGGCCAGGGCAGGGACTAGCCTGGGTGCAGCCCCGCTCCACCCTGCCACCGGGTACAGAAAGCCCTTGTCCCCGATCCCCGCCATCCCCTGAGAAAGGACAGGGCCTGCTGGAGTTATCCCGAGGGGACGCCAGGACGACCCGTGGCTGTCAGCCCCGTCCCAGCGTGGTGCCCGCTGCTGCCGCCCTGCCAGGCGGGAGTCTGCGGGCAGCTCGGTCAGCGGCGGGGAGCTCTCGTCCTGCCAGCAGTTTAGGTCTGTCCTGCGGGGAGTTTAAACAGAAAGCAAATCTACATTTGATCTTCAGAAATCATACGTACTTCCAAATTACAGGCTGCTTGTGCAGAGAGCAAGGGAGGGCATGGACTAATGCTGGTCTTTGAGCTTGGTAAGTCGCAGCAACTCCTCTGTCTTCTGTTAAGAAGCTCCTGTGTCTCCCTGACCCCGGGGCATCTCAGATTTGGCTTCACCGCCTCTGTGGGCAGTGGGAGTCGTGTAAAAAGCACAACTGCCCGTTACAAGCCTGTTGATGAACACGTTGGCCGCGATGCCGCTGGAGTCTGCCGGACTTGGCTGGAGGATGTGGCAAGTCCTCGCGTGTCTGTGTAAACCTCCCTGTACTCGGTGTGCCTGGGCTTTGCTCCTCACTCAGCTTTGTACAAACATAAGGCAAAGACGTTTTATGGATGTGTATCCTTTGCTCTCCATTCGCTATGGGTATTTTGACAAGGGCCAAGCTAGAAAAGGTCGTACAGCGTCTGCTTTCATATATGAGGCCTGGAGCTAGCTTGGTTCATTTACTGTGATTACTTTAAGGAAGTTGATCTGTTGCTCTAGGAATACCTTCACCTTTAGTTTATTAATACAAAGTGTTCAGGCTGTCCAGTGAATGGTTTATAAATTTCTCAGTGGCAACGTAAGCACCGAGCACCCCTCAGGTAATCGGTGCTGTCAGTGAAACTGACTTTTAGCGCAACATTGAGTGATGTTTTAGTGAGAAAATACACTGAGTAATGAAACCTGTCTTTAAGCGGACTGATTATTTCCTGAATATCTTGATACTCACATGATTCGGGGTCCTTGAAAGACCAAAATGTGACTTTCGTTTAAAACCAAGGATTTTGAAGTTGTAATAATTCCTGGAGTATTTGTGTGAATAGGTCCCTGGCTCAGACAGGCTGCCAAAGAGCGGAGCGTTCCTGTGTTTAAGTATCCCCAAGGTAACGATCGTTTTGTTTCCTCTGAAGCCTTTAACAGTTCTCTGGTTTTCCACATTTCTCAGTTGGTGCCCAGGCTTTGCAGTAGCATTCTTGGAGGTTCCAGCAGAGGTGACACGAAGGCCGGGATCTTTAATCGCTTATGTTTGACATGATTTTAAAACTTAGCTCAAAGGTGCCCTTAAGCTAGAGGGTTAGATTTTTAGAGGTCTTGAACATGAAAGCTCAGCCAGAGGCACCTTAAAACGAAGCTCATTACCCTAGGAGTGCCTCTAGGCTAAGCTTTTGGCCTTGGGAATGTTTTTGAGTGATGCATGTGAAAAATAAAAGTATTTCCTCATACGCTGCAGCGAGCAGATTCCTCGATGGGTGACCACAGAAAGTAAGTTCAGGTTTTACCTCGTCATATTTAGATCAGTGGAACAGGCCAGTTAACAAAGTGAAGGAAAGTCTTCTTGGGAACTGTTCAGAATGTGTCTTTAACGCTCCAGCTCCCAGGCGTTAAGCTGCCCCTGGAATGGAGCAGGCGCAGCACCAGCTGCCTGGTGACCACCTTGCTCCCCTGGCTGCCCTTGGTCTCTGCACGACGCTTCGCAGAGCAAGCCCTGGTCTGGGTGCTGCCTGCTCTTGGCACAGCAGGACCCCACAGCGAGATCCTTAGCCTAGAGTGAACCTAAACCAGCCAATTTTCCGTTTGTTCTTTTTTGAAGACCTTAATTTTGTTGTTATGGTGACCCTTACACCTTCCATCAGCCTGTCAGTTTTGCCCCCGCTGTGTGGACCACAAGGGGTTTTATTTTTCTGGTGAGTCGTTCCTCCGGCTTCGACCCGAGCTAATCAGGCACCAGCAGTTGGGAGCTTCACCGAAGTGCTGAATTACCCTTGAGTAAAACCCACATAAATTAAATTTGAAGCAGCGTTAATACTACAGAACAGTATGTGCATTAGAGGTACAGTAACATCGTGTAAGTATGCAAATACGGTTTGGTGTAACTAATAGTCTATAATTACATGAAGAGGGGCCATTAGTTTTAAGGCTGATGGAGGAGAACACCGAGTTAAGACTGAGCTTTCTACAATAATTGCATTTCCTGATTTAGCTGTTCGTTAATTTCTCGGTCTGAATGCCATCTCAACCCTTGCTTTTTAGTGAAGAACATCGGACTTGCTCTAATCTCAGTTCTTACATTTATCAGAACTTGTACCATGTGCAGGAACCCAGCCGCCTGGTCTGTTCTTTCCGTAACAGTAAACGAGGTTAATTTTGCGCAGCCATGAAGAAATGGATTGTTGCTAGGGGAAAAAGGTAAATTCCCTACCCAAAATACCAGGCGTAAGGTCAAAATGGAGCATGGTATGTGAAAACTGTTTCTCCTCCCAGTGAGCTTAAGGCCTTGTTTCTGCTACGTCCATTTCTCTTCATTCATTCCTGTTTACTCGGAGGAGGTAAATCACACAGCTCTGCCCCGCTCCTGCCGTGGTGCCACGCGTGAGGTGGGAGACGTGCTGCAGCCCAAGGGAAAGGAGAGCCGCCGGCACCTCTCTGGGCTTCTTTAATGTGAGAAATGATGAACTCTGTCCTGATGGGGTGTGATGGGGGAGCTCCGACGGCAGGCGTGCTGCCCGTGAAATGGCAAGGTGCCCAGCTCTACAGCTGCCAGACTCAGTTATTGGTGTTTGGGCGTATCAGTGGTGCAGATGGGTTGGTTTTCTCCGATGGGGGTGATCGGTGCACCTGCATTTTTGTTGCGGTAACTCGGAGCTGGAAATATGTTTCCTTGGCTGCACTAACTGCATTTCCTGTGCATTTTTTCTTACTCTGTCCATTTCAAGGCCATTCAGGAAAAAATAACGTGTTCATTATTCATACATAGACTTACAGGGTTTTGTTTTGCTCTCTATTAGCCTCAGGAATTTATAAAACAGGCAGAAGGCCGTTTCAGCTGTCACAGATACAGAGCTTTCTTCGTGCAATCACACTCTTTCAGTATAATCTTTTGCCACAGAGTACAGTAATGGCAAGATCCGTGGTTTTTGCGTGAGTGGTGATGCTCTCGGAGGACTTTCAGTGGGGGAGAAGTCTACAAGAAGGATGTTAGTGTTTCGTTAAGAACTCACCTTGAAGTCTCTCTCCTTAATATGCTAACTTTTGGCTTTCGAGGGGCAGAGAGTCAAAGATGAGAGGGAGAACTCGCTCTGGATGGTTCCTCCATGCTTTCTTGATCACATGCTCCAGATCTTGGTGTCCCCAGGAGGGATGGCTCTGGCCCTGGGGAGCTGCAGCTCTTTCCCCATGGCAGAGAGGGAGGAAGCAAAGATCCCTCCCGGAGCCTTCTCGCTGCGTCACCTAAAGCAGTGAGGACCGCCCAGGCCCAGACTGCCGGCGGATGGATGCCCGCAGGGGATGGATGCCTGACCGGAGGCTGGGGTGGCAGGAGGAGGTTGGGAGGAGGCCAAGGCGAAGGAGCGTGGCACCTCGCAGCCCAGGGACCGGGGTTACTCTCTGGCGCTCGGTGCCCAGGCGCTTGGAAAACCGGCGGTGGCTGCTGTCGCTCCCCAGCCTCTCCCTGCGCTCCACCCCAATTGCAGAATCCAGTTGCAGCGAACCGGTGCAGGGTGAACCTCTGCCATGGGAGGGGAGCTCTCGGGGCACACTGGGGCGGATCTCACGTTCTACATTTCTGAATGGTACCTACCGAGGTGCATAGTGCTGCGGGCCGAGGAGACTGTAACTGAAAACAGATGCTGGAGAAAACGAAAAACTGCTTTTTATGGTCTCAGCTCTGGAAGAGCTCAGACACAGCCGTGCAGGCATCTGTGAGTCGGGGACGCTGCTTTGGCTGTGGCCAGTTTGGGGTGACTTGAAAGGCAGCTGGCCGGTGGCGCTGTGCTGGTGTTTGGGTCGGCAGCAGGGAGCCTCTCCCAGCCACCCCTTGATGTCCTGCAGCTAATAACTGCACCTTGGCTGGGAGGGAGCCTCTGCGCATCTCCCTCGTGGTGAGCTGCTGCTGTCGCTGAGCTCTGTGCTGGCTGCCTCGGTTGAAGGAGCAGGCTTGCCGCTCCCTGGTGAGAGCGGTTCCTGTCCCTGTGCGTACGCGGNACCGACAGCCCCCGGCCGCACCGCATCGCCTTCCTCGGCTGCCCCGCAGTCGCTCGTTCCTTGCTCTCATCTCAGCTCTGCAGATTGTCCGCTCTCATCGCCGGACCCCGCAGATCCTCGCGGCGTCTTCTGCGTAAACACGCCCCTTGATGTCCTGCAGCTAATAACTGCACCTTGGCTGGGAGGGAGCCTCTGCGCGTCTCCCTCGTGGTGAGCTGCTGCTGTCGCTGAGCTCTGTGCTGGCTGCCTCGGTTGAAGGAGCAGGCTTGCCGCTCCCTGGTGAGAGCGGTTCCTGTCCCTGTGCGTACGCGGNGCTGGGAGGGAGCCTCTGCGCATCTCCCTCGTGGTGAGCTGCTGCTGTCGCTGAGCTCTGTGCTGGCTGCCTCAGTTGAAGGAGCAGGCTTGCCGCTCCCTGGTGAGAGCGGTTCCTGTCCCTGTGCGTACGCGGGGCTCGGAGCTGGGGGCTGATCACAGGCCCTGCTGGAAGCCCGTGTAAATGAGGACAGAGGTCTAAGCTGCATGCGATGCTCTCGTCAGTTAGGGGTGGAACGTTTCAGTTCTAGCCAGCGGCATTTCTAAACCTCTTAATGCAACAGAGAAGTGCTTTGTATCTGTAAATAAGCTCTGACAGTATAAACGTTTCTATATCGAGGCCGTGATCCCTCACATGGTCTTGCGCTACTATAAGTTCACAGCCATAAATGACATGACTATGCTGACGTAGTTTGGGGTTTTTTTTTAAAAAAAGTCTGGTAGCTCCTGGGCTCAGCCAAGGCCCGGCTGGAGATCAGCTTTTATTATTAAAAAAGTTTGTGCATTTGCACTATTTCCTAGGCTAGAGCATGACCCCATTTGTATTCTCTCAAGGCTGTTGGGTAGAGCGGGATTGAATTTGGTTTTAAATTCTCCTGGGCATGGCATTGAGCTGCTGTTTGAGAGGCGTTAATCTTCACGTCCTGCTGGGACCCTTCTGAGCGACCTGAATGAACACAGCAGAGGAGGCTGTGCAGGCTTTGCCTTTGGTTCGCTTTGGGGGGGCTGCGGGCGCTCCCACGGGCCTCGCGTCGAGCCCCCGGCGTTGGCTGTGATCACGCTTTGGTGATTATCGACGCGGAGTAAGGGTGCTGCGTGGGCTGGCTCGTGGGGCGTCCCCCTCGGGGCACGTAACCTGGGACCTCTCTGGCCTTTTCAAGTGTTGCTTTTTAGCGATGCCCCCTGCATGGGGGAAGGCCAGGAACGGGACAGTCCCTGGCCACGGAGTTCCTTACAGCAAGGCGTTAGCGGGACACGATTCTGACGAGTTCGGCGTTTTTAAGGTTTTAATCACAGCGCAATCGAAACGGTGGATCTGGGTCAGCGCTGCCGGGCGAGGTGGTCGTTCAGAGTCGCATGCCGTTTACTCAAACGGCTCACTGAGGGCGTTGCGTACAGTTTCTTCTGAGGCTTCGTTTCCGGGCGTTGAAGCTGCGATTTTCTCCTGAGAGGAACGCGCTGCATTGCTCGTCCGCCGGAGCCGTGCCGGGGCGGTTTCCCGCCGAGCCCGCGTCCCCCAAGCTAGAGGGTTAGATTTNCGGGCAGCTGGGACAGGCGCCGCCGTTAGCAGCGAAACGCCTCGCTGGGGGTTCTGCTGTCACAAGGGCCCTGGGCGGTGGGTGTCCCACCCCGCCGTCGCAGGGTCTGGGAAATGATTCTTCTTCTCCCCCGCTTCGTGCTGGGAAGCTGTGGCAGAAGACGGGCTGCAGCTAGCGTCGGTAGCCTCTGGCTCGGCCGGCCTTCTGACCCTGGTCGGGAAGAAGCCATGGCAAGGGTGAGCAAGTCGTGTTCTCTCGCAGTCGGCTGAAACCGCAAGTGTGCAGAAGGAAGAGATGAGGGGAAGAACGGACACGGGCCAGTAGAATCCACGAGGCCGCCCGGCAGCAGCTGGCCACCAGCTCAACACGACAAAGGGGTGGGTGGGAGGCACAGGCGAGACGTGCAGAGCCAGCGGGGTACAAGATCACGCGCAGTGCGCGCGCTGTACGCGAGCAAGGGTCTTGGTTAACCGTTAATGCGATTGGTCTAACCTCCGGGAGATAGGAGACGAGAATGTATAAAAGGGCGCTTGCTGAAAGCAATGAACGATTTCATTGCCTCACCGCTTTGGAGTCCGTGCCTCAACCTGCCGCAGGAAGTTGCTCCCCGTCCCACGCTTGTGCTGGTCAGCACTCCCAGCGCGACCGCCGGTCTCCAGGCTGCCTGGTGCTGAGGCTTCCTGCAATTTTGCGTGTCAAACCGGCTCCAACAAAAGAAAGAGCCAAATTAAGAGCATATTTCCAAGGCTCTAGAGATAACTTCTGTTACGTGACTATACTTCACTCGCTACAGACGGGCTCAGCTGTAGCTTCCCAGCGTTCCCGTGTCATCTATATTTAGTTAGTGCTTAAATCAGCACAAAGGTACCTTCTGTCATCCCTCCCACTCTGAAGAGACCCGATTGAGGTTGCAGGGTTGCACAGCTAGAAACGCTTCAGAGTGGGAGAGAGGGAGGGCAGCCGGCTGGGAGGCTGACCTTCAGAGCAGAGCTCGCGTTCTGTGGCTGGCTTGAAACTGAGTTATTTTAAGCACTTTTTGGGAAGGCAGGATGGTAAGTATGGTCAGGGTGACTTACCTGTAAGAAAAACAGAGAAATTGTCTCTAGTTGTTCTCCCCAGCACGGGCAGCTTTGCCCATGTGCCGGTGGGACTGCCGAATCCCTTCTCGCACCCGGAGCCCGTGGCGAGGGCACGCCTTTCCCCCAGCACCATGGGCTGTGTTCGGCACAAACCACAGGCACAGCTCAGTGACCCTGATCGGACCTGGAGGCGTGTTCAGCTGCTGTCCTGGGTTGGCAGACGACAGGGTAAGTACCCAGTGACAGCCTGCAGCGTCTCAATTTTTGTATGCTCTCTCCTCGGAACCCATCCAGGAACGTCACAAATCACCGCACTGGCAGAGGGCAGGAAGGGCCACAAGTCCACGTGTGTTGACTCATCGAGAACGTTCGTAAAAACAATAGTCTGAGGTCTAACCTTTCTCTTCTCCGCAGGCAGCTTTGCTAAAGCAAGGTCACCAAAAAAGTCTCAGAGATTCCTTGAATGTTTTGGTGCTGTGGTGAAGCTGTGCAGGTGTAATTGCAAGACCCCGTTCTTGCTGCGGACGCCTTGTGTTACACCAGTGACTGTTTGACAGCAACCCAACAAATTGTGTTTGATACTCTAAATAGTTTGCTAATATGGATTATAAAAGAAAAACGGGCTGTCATAGGCTCATCGTGCTATATTTGGGAAATAACTGCGCTATCAGCTTTGTAATGCCATATGGTGGATTTATTCACAATCAGCAGTTCCTTTCAGATGCAAGTTCATGGCATTTAGTAATACATTTTCCAGGATACAGCTCAGCACTCTTTTTTTTTCTCTTTACAGCATATGATTTGAGAGCGGTCAGCTGGCTGCGATTGTAGGCCACCTCTTGTCTGGGCAACGCGTATTCAGCAATATAATTAATCACTTACATTAGTGAGTTCTTACAAACTCCTGTGTACTTCATCATCAGTTTTTGTCCCTGCACAGATTCATTTCCAGTGCTGCTGGCTGCTTTTTTCCCCTTTCTGTGCAGTGTTGCACAACAGCGTGACTTTTTGGCTTGGTTTACCTCTTGAAATGGGTAAGGCCACGCTTGGACCGTGTGTCTGCGTGGCCGTCAGAACCGCTCTCCTCCGTTACTTCTGGCACTTGCTCCTACTCCACCAGACCCGGCTGAGGGCTGGGGGTCTTGGAGGTACCAGCTCTGTGGGAATGTGGGCAGAGGGAGAGCCTCTTCGTGCCCATCAGAGCGGTGGTGGTCTCATCCCAAGGAAGGGGGCTCTGCGCGCAGAGCCGGTGCCAGGGATCGTGGGCGCTGAAGCCCTGGCATTGCTGAGCGGAGTCTGTGCACAGCACCCAGCTGAGGTGCAGTCAATCCCCATCACGGACCTGGTGGGTTTAGGGAAGAGGGTGAGAGCGCGTGTGGCCACAAGCTGTGGGATGCAGTGCTGGTCAGAGATGGACCCGAGATGTGGCTGCTGGGTCTCCTACTGATCCGACGACGTTCTCCCAGTGGAAGTAAGCACTGATGCCCACAGGTGACTTGCGCTGTGGGCTGCTCTGGTCTCCGTGGGCTGGGTCCTTGTCAGTACTGAGAGTCACGATTATCCCTGGTGAACACCTGTGACCTCACTGGTCGTGCAGGGAGCACAGAGTGCTCAGCTCCTCTTCCTTACAGGACTCAGCCCGCCCTTGTGTGTTTCCCCGGGATCGTTGCTGCGTGTCGGAGCTCAGCAGCTCCCAGTCGCCTTCTCTCTGCACTGTGGCTAATCTCGGCTGCAGATCTTTCCCTTGCGGCTATTCCAGCTGCTCTGCCCACCTGTGTGATGGTGACACTTAGCACTAAATAGCTTCAAAAAGACATTTTGTACATTAACGAATGAATCTGCACAGCATCTTTGTGAAGGAGCTGTGCGCTGTTTAAGGGACTCAAGAGGAGAACAGAAACGGGACTGCAAGTGGGGCTGAGTTCAGGACTCAGTGCCTCTGATGTAGGCGTGCTTTGTAGCTAGATGCTGGGCTGCTCTATTGCCCTGTTTATTCCTTTTGTTGTCTTAGTCTGGAGTGGAATTTTTTTTCCATAATGATGCATTATAAAATCCCAGCTTTCTGAAAGGGGCTTATCAATTCTTAACCTTTGCTCTCGCTAAGCAGAGAACGCAAGTTTATTCCTTTGATTTGTAACTGGGTGAGACCCTTGGCTGGGCTCAAGAGCTCCTGGTTCAGTCTCCTAACGCCCCCCCTGCCCTGACGCGCAGCACTCTGGATTGCTGTCCACAGCTGAAACCCGAGGCTGGCAGTGGTTCAGGGACCTGCATTTTTAGGTATTTCTGTGACGCACAGATACCTGAAATCTTCCACGACTGCATATGCAAGCAGAACAGATCAGTCCCATGTCTGTGTACGTGTGCTTACCCTCCTGCAATCTCGTGACCTTTCATACGTGTCCCTCCCAGTGTTGGTAAGCTGCAGCCTGGGCAGGGAAGCCTCAGGTGGACTTCGGAGCTGTTGGGAAGTGTGTTCCCTACAACAGCATCCTGCCACAGAAGAACAGGATCCCCAAGACCTGCCCAGGCCAGCCTGCTGGGCTGTGCCCTCTGCTGTGCTGGAGCTCGTGTGCCGTGCCTACCATACCATCTGGTGCCTAATGCTTGCTGCTGTACTGGCAGCATGTGTGTGAGCAGTGGGCAGGGGAGGCTGAAGATAGCCCTTGCTGTGGAGCCCTCATTCCCTTGGGGAGCCTGGTGCGTGACAATCAGCCAGACGTCCCTCCTCGCTCTCTCTTGGGCACAGTGGGAGATGCTTTCTGGCAGCCGCAATCCCGGGAAGTGCTGCATACAGACAGGCAGGAGTCGGCATCAACTCATGCTGCTTATATCCCCGTTTTTCACAGAGGAACATATTTGGCTGTGGGGATTGTTTATTTGTCTGCTCTCTTAAGAGTCTGCCAGGCTCTTTCCAGCGGTGCCCAGCGACAGGACAAGCGGCACCAGGCACACACTGGAGCACGGGCAGTTCCCCCCAAACGTGAGGAAGAACTTCTTTGCCGTAAGGGTGCCCGAGCCCTGGCCCAGGCTGCCCAGAGAGGCTGTGGAGTCTCCTTCTATGGAGAGATTCAACCCCGCCTGGACGCGTCCCTGTGCCCCCTGTGCTGGGGGCACCTGCTTTAGTGGGGTTGGGGCTGGGGGATCTCCAGAGGGCCCTGCCAGCCCCTGCTGTGCTGGATTCTGTGATTTAAAAACATTTAGTAATGGATACATCCAGTTGCCTCTGCTTTCCCCTACAAGTTGGTGGAAATGGTGAGAAAGCCACAGGAACACTCAAGAGAACGGTGGGGCAGGAGTCCCCTGTCACATCACTGTGCATTTGTTCGGCAGCATGACAACGCTTCCCCCTGGTTTGGAGCCGTTGCTCCACATCTGCGGCAGCACAGCGGAGGTCGTGGCTGCGCCCCGTGCCCTGCTCTGAGAACTGCCACCTGCATGCATCCGAGCTGCTCCCACGGTGCGTACCGAGGGCGGCTCTCGCCCCTTAACCCGGAGTGACGTGCAACTGCAGAGTGCGGTTTGGGGAGGAAGTTCAGCATGTGCTGGACGGCGTTGCAGGGATTAGTCTGCTGAGTGTAACTGGCAAATTATACAGCTGGCTTGGAGCACAGCTGGAGGAATCATTCAGGTGACTGAAAAAGAAGCAGAGCAGGTATGAGCTAGGCCATCCTTGGCAAAGCATCGCTGTCTAGTGCAGATACTGCAGTGGATGTTGCGTCTGCAGTGAGTGCCTCCCCGTCAGAAACTCGACGAAAACCCACAAACCCCACCTGCCAGGGTTACTGCAAAAGAGCCAGGAGATCTTACCTCCCGCTGCGCTGGACGTGGCCTGCTCATCTAGGGGAAGGAAACCTCTCTCGCCTGGCCCTCTGCACGTGTACTGGTATGTGTCTGCTACCCGAATGCGGATGAAGAGGAGTGGGGCAAGGAGCTGGCACGGGAGCGAAGCAGTGCTGGCCTGTGTGTGCTCCGGGAGAAGGCGTGATGGGTGAGGGAACTGCTGTTAGGCTGTCCGTCCTTGCCGTGTTAGGAGATGGTCTTGGGTTTCTGAGGTTTCTTGATTTTAAATCCTTTACTTCTTTTGGCTAGCAGCAAATTTTCTCCTGAATTCTAACAATTGATGAAACTGGTCTGTTTTCTTCTGCTGCCTGGGGACTCCACTGCCTCGGTTACCTGGATACCTGTCTGTGGGTCTGGGCTGCCGTGATTTAGCTGCTGAAGCATCTTGCTTTTTGTGTGTAAGTAGAAACCAGTCACTACCATGATCCTATTAAGCCAGTGACTGTCTGAGCAAGGTTTGTACTGTAAGGTTTGAACTGCGGTTTGTTTTTATCGGGAGCTATGAAAACCGAAATGACTTTGGGCTGTCATTGAGCACTGATTAATGGCAGCACACAGCAGCAACGTGAGATGCATCGACCCCGGAGGAGGTTCGGGCATGCCGAGCGCTCAGGATGCCCTGCAGGCAGCGCGTCTGGGCCAAGAACCGGCAGAGGCCGGGGGTGAGCGCCCACCTTTGCTGCTCGTCCCCCTGTTCTGTGGCTCCCTGCCCGAGGGGCGACCGGCACTGCCTCTGCTGGCATCGGGTGTGAGCTGGGTCACCCAGCCAGAGCAAGCGGGAAAGCGTGGTGCTCAGTTTTGTTGAACAAATAGTATGTCTTTTTGTAAACCACTTTTCTTTCTGTAACGTTTGCAAAGTAATGTAAAATCAGACGGGGTGCTCAGGCGGTGCTGTAGGTGTGTGAGCCCCCCCATGGCTTGTGAAGTGCGGTGAGCACAGGGGAATCTTGGAGCTCGTCACAGGCATGGGCCGAGCACTCTGTGCTGCGCTCTGGTGTTCTAGGCGTAAAGTCTCTAGGTCTGAAAGGCCAGGGAACTCGATCGAGGATATTAAAAAAAAAATTAAAATCATGGTGAAGCCAGACACAGGATTTGCATTTCTTGATTTCTTGTCTTTATTAATCGTCTTGTTTCCACTATAACTCGGGGAAAGCTTTTCCTTTTTGCAGAGAGAGCAATGTGATCATAGCAAGCCAGAAGCTGTGGCTTTGAGCAAGTGAGAGACTGGTCCTGAACTGCCCCTGGGGATGTGGGTGCTCAGTCCCTGCTCTGTTTGCTCTTCCCCATTAGCTCCTATTGTAGGAAAACCTCTAAATTCTGTTTCTCCTTTATGCGTTATACAAAGCACCTGGAAATTCCCTTACTGTTAGCTCCCGTTCTGGTAGTAGCATGCATACCTTGAAGTAACACCAGTCCTTAAAAATGAGCTGTGCAAAAGACGCAGCTGGCCGCTCGTGTCCTCCAGACACTTCAGCAGGAGATCCTAGCCCTGTGGGGCTGGACTCTCCTCTGGAAGAGGTTTGTAGGAATATTGGTCACCTCCTAAGGCAGCCACATAAAATAATCCCCAAATAAAGCGCTCAGTTCTTGCCTGTAAAACCAGCTTTAGCAGCCTCTCCCTTCTGCACTTGAGTTCACCTCTTGGTCGGAGACCAACAGGCTGCCGGCTCGTGGGGCTGTGCAGTCACGAGGGCCTCGGTGCTCCAGTGGCACGCGCAGTCGGGCTTTAAACAACCCGAACTATCCATTAAAGAAGGATTTATTGCAGTGGGTATTCCTAGGGATTTCATCCCTTGATCTGGGCTGGATCAGATCACAGCCAGCTCTAAATCTGTGGCCGTTTGTGTCGCCTTCTGCCCCCGGCAGCTGTCACAGCACCGATCCCCGGCACTGGAGCGGTGGCCGTGCCATGCTGCCGACGGGCACAGACCATGCGTGGGGCTGGGCAGGGTCTCACCACCGCAGCCGCCTGCGCGAGAGCCCCCGGGAGGGTGCCGTATGCCCTGCCTGTCCGCACAGCAGTGTTCTCCGGGCGTCAGGAAGGAGCGAGCCGAGAGGCATGCTGGTCCGAGAGAGATGTCTGTGTTCATCGCAGGCAGAGCTCCCTGACAGTTCTCTTTCATCGGATGCCCCTTCTCAGAGCTGTGGGACATCCACACGCACATGTGCCCGCACAAACAGGCACGCGTTTGTGGCCAACCCTCGATACAAGCTTCCGCGCTGGTGTTACTTCTCTTTAATCTGATTGCTTAGTAACCCGTCTGAAGTGGGAATTTCACACCAAAACGAATGCATTCAAAAGCAGGAGCTGATAAGGCTTCCTTTTTTTCTTTTTTGCCTTGATTCTGCCTTTAAATTCAAGATTCTTCAGCTGAAATGAAAGAGTAAGCAACTCACAAGGAGATGGCAACAAGCCCACCACGCTAACTAACCCATGAAGAAAAACGATTAAGGTGTGGGTTTTGGCCCGCTGCCGCATAGATGTTGTTCCGTTGACAGAGGCTAATTGACTTGACTGTTTAACCTAATAGCAGCTTAAGCTTCTCTCCATCCACACTGTTAATCTGAAGTCTTAGGTGACAGAATAACTGGAGAAGAAAACAAATAATCCAATTGATTAGAAACAGGAGCAGCTGAAGAGCGAGAGGCAAAGTGTTTGTCGCTTGGGGAAACATGAGGCAGTTGTGTTCCCTGTACGGTTCTTGTCCATCATGGCCCTGTAGGTGTGGGCACCACCACGGGCCATCGCTCCCCGAGGCCGGGGCAGCCCACGTCCCCCGGCGGGGCCTTGGGGATGCTCCGGGGGCCTCCCAGCCCGAGGGTCTGGCGGCCCTGCAGCTTGCGGGGGAAGAGGGTCGAGAGTCGCCAAGATGCTCATTTTCAGGAGAGATGCAGGACCGCAGTGGCAATTCCTGGTGCACGAGCAGGTCCAGACCCGAGGATGCCTGCTGCAGAGCAAGGAGCAAGGCTTGGCCCTGCGTGGCGGGGAGCAGGGGCTGCCCAGACCCACTGCGTGGCCCCCGGGGAGTTCCCGTGCCTTCCCCGTCGTCTCGCTGGGGAGGCAAACAGCTCCGCGTCATCTTCTGGGGGTGCTGTATCCTGAACGTGAGTGCCCACACAGCTACACGGCAAACAGATTGCCTGCAGACGAGTCCATTTACAGTCCTCCGCTGCTCGGGCTGCCCTCAGATCTTTGTCTTCTCCTTTCTGTGCTGACTTTGTAATTTTTCAAGGGGAGCTGTCCTTGAGAGGAAAGGCATTGCAGGTTTGCTGTGCTTGACAACACTCTCCGTGTTGTCTAAACTTAAAAGGCATAAAATTCACACTGATGCAATTTCACATGTGTAAGACTGGGAAGACCACGGAGAATGTTTCTGATAGAATGTCATGGCTGTATTTTTCTGACACAGGTGACTTGAGGGCAGGAGTGAGGTGAACACTGCTGTTACACCCGTGACGTTTTGTTCCCGTAAATTCAGGCCTCAGGAGAATGGAGCGCTGCGACCTCTTTGCCATAGTCTGCTGGCAGAAGTTAGGTGTGACGGTGTGCGGACAGGTCCAAAATAGACTCTGCAGGCTGCGGGATTATGGTGGACTCTCCTTCTGATGTGGCAAGTCGGAGTGGAAGGGCTAAGAGGGATGAAGCCTGGGAAGTGCTAGGGAGAAGCTGGTGAGCGCGGAGAGCCGCCGGTGCCGTTCCTTGGGAGGAGCGGGGTGTGCAGCCTCTTGTGCCAGGACATCCTTCTGCAGCGTACGGGTGTGTTGGGCCGCAGACTGGTGGAGCGGGTTGCTGCTACGTCTGAACTCAGGATAATCAAGTGAAATACACTATTCGAATGCCTTTTTCTAATTAGCACAGTTACTTGTTTGGGGTGAGCCATCATGGTAAGGCTGCATTCAAGCCGGCACCCAGCTTTGCATATGTATTGCGTGAAGAATGGTGTGGCGTGCCTCAGTACTGCTGAATGTCCGGAGAACATACTGATGGATTGATGATGTTCATGCTAACGAATCAATTACTCTCCATGGCCGAATGTTTCTTCCTTTAAATGTTCAGAAATCATTCAAAAGCATGACAGGAATGAGATCAGTATTGTTCATCAAATTGCATTAAAGTAACTGGATTCCCATGTGGACGGGGGCAATTGGATTCAATGTTATTTTGCATATTTTTCCAGTCTCATCTTGGTGGAGATAGTTGTCTGTTTTAGGAAGCAATTTTTTTAAAAGGACAATAAAATCTAAATGATCGCATTATCACGTTTTGATGTAGACTTTCATGCATAATGTCTTAGGGACCTCATCGCTTACATGGTTATTATATGCAATTCAGGGGAAGGCAGGTACGTGTGCGAGCACATGCACGTGTTTATGTTCGCGTGTGACCCATGTGCTAGACTGGCCTGCTGCTTGATTCATGATTTGGTCGGGGCTATTAGATTTCCTTCCCTCAGGCATTTTATAATCTGTTTAACATAACATAGCCATTTGTCTTGTTTACTGACTACTTAACAGATGGATTTGTGGTTTTCGTAATCACTATATGAACGTTAATAAGACGTGATACCTTTTATTAATTAACAGTTTTCCAGGTTTGTTTTTCCAAGTGACATGAAGTAGATTATACGTAAATATTAGTGACATACAAATATTAGTTGTACAACGTTAGCGTTTTGAGGAGTTGTGCAAACTTTTAAGGCTCCCCACAGTGTCCTTTCTTCCCCCCCTCCCCTAAGCTATACCTCCTAATTATTCTCTAGTAGCACGACTGGATTTATGTTTTGTGAAATGCTAGTCTCTCCTTAGCGTAAGGAAGGCGCAGACCTGGCTGATGTCCTACGCCATTCTCTATGTTTAACCTGCATATGTGGTGTGCTTCCATCCCATTTAGATCCCTGTGCTCACTCACATCCCACCTTTCCTCCCAGAGATTTCCGAAAGTGGACATCAGTGTGAACGAGTATGAAGACTGCGTTGCGTACGGCACCGGAGAGGACACTTCTCCTGCCCTGCGACGCAGCCGTTTCTAGGAGCTCGTGCAACGAACGGTTGAAGCGCGGAATGGCAGAACGAGCGCTGTTGTCCCGGGACATGGCGAGAGGCTGGCTGTGCAGGGCAGGGCACCACAGGGTTCCTTTGCACGGGAGGGAACTCACTTGTGCCCAGCCCCCACGCTGGGACTCTGAAAGTGGGGGGGTTGTTTTTGGTTTGTGATGGAGCAGCCCCTTCTGTTACCCAGATGGGGCCCGGCCGGGTACCAGGGCACACGCAAGGTCTTGGGGACGCCAGGAACCCAGTGCCGCGTTCCCCCAGGCTGCCATTTTTATCGGAGGCACCTGGAGGCCCTGTGGAGGGGGAGGCATAGCCCCAGGAGCGATCGGTCAAATTGGAATGCTGAATTTCAGGCGTTCACGGAGAACAAATGAAATGGGAACGCCATGGGAGAGAAGGGCTGTACCGAGGGCAGCGCCTGCCCGCAGGCTGGAGCCACAGATGCTCCATTTGCTGTCGTTTGCCGCTCCCTGTTTGTGGCTCTGAGTCATGGAGAAGCAGCTAACGTTTACTGACTGAATTTAGGACCATGTGCACGTAAGAAATGCTGAATGGGAAAAGCATAACACTCCCTGACCCTCTGTTAACGCTTAGATGCCTCAAACACGAACACAGTTTAAGCTGAAAGGTTCCCTTCTAAGGGGCTTCGTTTTACAGGGTGACGTACCATAGCATCATACAGTGACACGCCGCGCAGTCGTGACGTGAGCGCGGTGCAGCGTCACCCTGCTGGCGTGCAGCCCCGGGGCGTGCAGCCGCCTGCCTCCGAGCGCTGCCGTCACAGTCTCTGGGCTCACCCGGCCCTCAGCAGACGGCTCACGTGCACCCTCGGTGCCACGGCTGCCGTCTCGTGTGACAGCTCAGCTGTGTGTGGGGGACGTGTGCCCGTACCACACCAAAGGGACGGGTGAATCAGAGCATGTTGTGATGGCTTCTTGCGATTTTTCCTGTACTAAAGTAGTTTTGTGCTTAAACCGCGTTCCCCATTAACCGAAGCGTGCACGAGGCTGGGCTGGCTTTCCAGCACTCGGCTGAATTTCAGACTTAGTTTACCGAATGCATTGCCAACAGGTGGTATCTGTCTGCCGAGGCGGCTGGGGAAGAAGCACGGTTATCAGCGGTCAGGCCCTTCGCCTGCGCTGGTTGTTGCTTTGTGGAGAATCACTAAAAATTTACAAATTCTTGTGAATGATGAAACAGTCAGCAAGTGGATTGCTACTTACAAGCGCTCTCCGTTGTCCGGCTTTCCGTATTGCGGCCAACAACTACTTTATTTTGCCTTACCCAGTTTTGGCTTAGCCACCAGCCTGGTCTTGAGACCCCATCCACCCTTCTGACGGCTGCGAAACTTCGACTAGTCCCGACAGAGGTCAGGATCACTGCTGTGCCAGACATGCAGCTTCCTTTTCTTTGGGGAATTAGCGCTGTCTGACTGATCAGCCTTTGTGCTTTCCATTTGGTAAGGATGGCTAAGCTGCACCCTGGTGTTCTCCTCTCTGCTGCTGCTAGATAACATTTGAGGACAAGCAGAATGATTTTTATAAAGTGATAATCCCAGCGCCAAATTCGTGATGCTGTAAAACTTGCTGTGCTTGTGTTACAAGATGTGGGCAGCCCTAGTTTAATTTATACCATGTTTTCATTACTTTTTGATGTAGTCCATGTTCACATTAAGTGAAGGCAATGGAGTAATTGCAGTTTAGGATATATGATCCAAAGTGGCCTAGATGTGTTGGTGTCTCATGTTGGCATGCATCCTTCCAAATAAAATCTGCCTGTGGGGCCGTACAAAATTTTGCACGTTTAGTGCTGATTGAACACAAATAAACTCTAAATCGTCATTCTCACATACAATATCTCATCCCAGGATACGTGGGGAAGCATCCGCGTGCTCAGCATAAATACATTACGTGACAAACTTGGCTTTTCTCTGCACTCAGACTGATCTCAGTTTCTCCTTTTGTGGCATCTTCTGATCATGCAGTTGGTGGAGAAACAGCTTACAGACTTTTGGTCATTTGCCAGCTTTCCAGGGGTTTTGTTTATTTGTTTGTTTGTTTTTTATTACTGTGGCATGCGATTGTCAGGTTTGCTCCGTGGAATTGTTTGTTGCCTGTGGCTTGATGACTGGAATTTTTTAAGCAGGAGAGTGAGGAATGAGAAATGGTTTGTGGAAGCCAGTTCGCACACGTACCCGCCAGCGGCAGCCGGTCCCCGAGGCCCACGTGAAGCGCCCAGCCTGTGTACGCTGTGTTTCGTGAGCAGCAGATGAAGAGGGGTGTGCACAGCCGAGGTGTGCAGCCAGCTGAAGATAAGCAGATGACCTTCAGTGTAATGTCACAATATCTGTTCCACTCACATGCACGTGCGAGTTCACATGTTCCCCTTCTACGTGGTGACCTAACCTGGTGTAAAACGTTTTGAGAGTTGTATCTCTGTATGAAATGGTGGAATTCACGTGGTGATTTTCTTCACCAACTGAAAATAAATCGACGGGGAAATCCAAGAAACAAAACACTGCCTTTGTTTTTCTGTTCTGTGCTCGCTAGATTTAGTTACTCAGCCTTAGGCTTCCGATAATGGTTATCTCGTGAGCAAAGTTTCAGTGGCATCTTGCGTCCTCTTTGCCCCTAGTATCACGTTTTGCTGCCGCAGACTGGAAGCAGTTTGGGGCAAGGAGCCAGTATTTATGTATTACACGGTGCTGTGTACATCGGCGGCATGCTCTATAAATAGTGCTCTGAGTCCCCAGGAGACCTGCACTGGTGTCTCATGACGGTGTTTCAGACCTGGATACCAACCAGCGCAGGTCAGGTTTTGGCGTTCCAGTCGTGTGCGGTGGGGTTTGCCGCTCCACTTAAAAACCAAAACCAAAGGAACAAACAAAACGCCAACACCGACGGAAGACCTCATTTGCAGCGCTGCTTGGAGTAGTGGTTTTCAAGCAAAATCTTACTCCTTAGCATAGACTGTGCTCAGCTGGGTCTGATGCACTGATGCTGTAACATGTGGCCTTAATCTTCAGAAATGGCAAATCCTATTTACCGTGTAAGTATTTAAGCTAATTACATCTCTGATGTGAGGAACATGTGACAAACAGTTCACGCTGTATCCTTTAAAGGACATCGAAGTCTGGGACCCTCATGAAATATTCTGTGCCTCATTCCATTTTTGGGGTATGGTATGTGTTCTGCAGGGTATTAAGCAATAATATGATTTAGTAATAATAGAGAGAAAATGAGTATGTTATGGTCCATCACGGAAGAACTAATCCATAACAAGTTTTCCCTGGAAGCGCCGTGTTTGCCTTGCAGTTGCACAGTTACGGTATCTGTTGCATTACGGGAGAGCGTTGGTAAACAGAAAGATGGTTTGGCTTTAGAAGAGATTTGAAAAAAACCTTCTGTGCTGGTGCCTTAAATAAAAGCGATGTTGTTTCTCAGGTGAGACTGCAGTATGAAGGTCTAAACAGCCTTTGCGGTAGCTGCAGAGACACCGGGAGACGAGGAGGCCCTTGGAGAGCAGCTGTTCCCGGGGCCGGCGTGGCTGCGTGGCTGTGCTCGTTACCGGCGTGCTGTCAGTCGTGTGCAGCTTGTACCGGTACCAGTAACAGCGTGTAGCAGGGGTGAAGGCCAAGTAGATCAATTTATTGTATGACCTTTGGGAGGCAGAAGTCTTTGCCTACTTTGCCTTCGATGAACTGATGTTTCCCTTTTCTGCCCCGAGGTCCTGACCCGTGTTCTCCGTCGTTCGTGAAGGAGAGGGCTGCAGCTCGCCCACCACGTGCGACCTGACTTCCCAGTTTTCTCAGTCTCGGTTTAGTCCGAGACACGGACACGTTAGCACATGTTCTCCGGTGACTGCGCAGCAGCCCAGCCCTCTGTCTGCGGGTGAAGAGGAAGGGCCGCACGAGGTGTTCACCAGGAGCGCGTTCACCAGGAGCACGTTCACCTGCACTGCGTGTCCCTTGGTGCCTGGATGGGAATGGTCTTTGTTGGCCAGCGCAAGCTGGTGCTCTTCCGAGCCTTGCCCGGGCTCCCCACGCTGTAAACAAGCAGCGTCAGTCTCTCTGGGTACTCAGCGATACAGCGGGGATAATACTTACCCACCTGCTGTGAAGTGCTTGGGTGTCCGTGGTGCTCTGGAAGGAAAGGTCCCTGTCCTGGTGTCTGTGTCTCTGGTTCTGAACCGATCCACCTGCGTGCTGGACTGGGCGCTGCTTTGAGAAGGCTTCGGGAGCGTGGGGCAGCACGGCTCCCAGCGCAGCGGGGACCGCACTGGGCTCCGAGCCCCTGTGGTTGGCAGCAGCGGTCGGAGACGCTGAGCGAGGGATAAAGCCCCTGAAGGCCGCTGAAGGAGGCTGGCTCTCCAGGGGCCGTGCAGCGTGCTTGTCTGCAGGGTGACTGGTGTAATTGTCAGGTTACTGATGGCAATGCGCTTGCATCAAAAGGCCTTAATTCCTGTTTCACTCCTGTTTCCCCACGGTGCCCAAGACAAGAACTTCCCTGCCGGGTTATGTTCGCCTTCTGTTGCTGGAAACAGACTGCGTTTTTGTACGGGGTGTACGTGCTGCCCGAGCCCTCGAGCTGGGCGTGCGTGGCAAGTTCAAGGACTGGGTCAGCGATGCCCAGGGCTTCAGGGCCATGTCTGGAGGCAGGACCACGTGCAGTCAGTTCTTCCTGGCGTGCCGCTGGGCAGTGAATGCTGCTAGTCTCGCACTGAACGCCCCAGGCAGTTCTATGTTTGCACCTCCGGACGGGAGCCTGGCTTGCAACTGAGCCCTGGCTTAGAGGAGGGAGCCACCACACCGAGACCCCCAGCTTCAGCAGGAGCCGGACTCCTGACTATCTGCTGTGGTCGCTTAGAGGTGCTGCTCCCTGCGGCAGCAGCCAGGGTGTCCCACCACCCTTGGCCGTCCCAGGGACACCTCACCTACGGCGTTGGATGTCTTCAGCACTGGGGCTCACAAGAAGCTCTGGGTTCCCGTAATGCGGCTCTTCCCGCGTCTGCAGCACAGGGGGCTCTGCCCCGGGACAGCCCCCTTCCCTTTGGGGTCATTGCTTAAATACGGGCCAGCCCGCCACCAGCCCGATTGGCTGACACCAGTTACATGTGGGATAATAGGAGTGTAATTACCCCATGCTTGCTGCTTAATGAGCTGCTCAGATTTGAAGTGCTCTGTCTAGTGGAATCCGCGAGCTGAAGGACTCTGAGCACATTTACAAATGCACTGGGAACTGGACATGACAAGAGAAATTGTACAAGAGCTCTAAGTGCTCTCCCTCTCAGGATATTAATTTTATGACGTGAACTTCACCCACATCAAAAATTAGATGCTGACTTTGGTGCGAGCTGCAGGGTGGTGTCACGCTTCCCGCAGAGACGGGCTTTCAGCTAAGGCGTGCTGTCAGACGCTGCAGTTATGCAAACCTGGTTAGTGCGGAGAGTGGTGGCCACCAGTTGTGTTGGATCCTTGATAAGTCTGCAGGCGCTCCTCGGGAAAACGCTCCTTTCCCACATAAGAAAACATCGACGTGGAGTCAGCTGTGTTTTCAGGGTGACAGTGGCCTTTTGAAAGCCAATCCTGGTCTAAGGGATTGCATCGCTTTATGAAGTAATGATTGGCACATCAAATGTCATTAATTCTAATTAATTTACACGTGCATTAAAATGCACTGTCGAGAAAGATGGTATTTCTCTTTCAAACATACGCAATTAGGTATTCATCCCCGCTATGATCTTGGCTAGGCACAGTTAGTGCCTCTTCCAAGGCTCCAACCATGTGCCGGGTTCCTCGAGGAGCTTCTGCAACGCTCTGAAGTGGCGTCAGCCCCGGTGCTCGCCAAGAGCGCTGTGGAGAAACACCCGATCTCGCTGCGCCCTCTGATGTGTCCGTTTCCGCAAGACACAGATCACGGCACGCGGGGAAGCTGCGCAGCCGCTCAGTCTTCCAAGAGCCCTCCTCCTCCACTTGGCAACAGCGGTCAGAGGTGCTGCAGGGTGGGAGCTCGTCGTCCGCCCGCGGCCTCAGGCAGCGGTGGTGCCCATGCCCTGCGGCTGGGGCAGAGCGGAGGGGCCATGGGGACGCCCGCTGCCAGCCCTGTCCCCTGCATCGGGGCAGCGGAGCTGTGCGCGCGTGCTGTCGCCAGAGCTCCTCTGCACAGGCCGACCTCCCGGCATCCCCCTGCGAGTCAGCGCCTCCATGATGGCACTGCGCTAACGATCAGGTGATCAGTAGAAATCATTCTTACAAGTCTAAAAGAAATTTTATTATCTAATAATGTATTTAACAGTTTAAAAAATGAGGCTAGCATTCTAACCCAGACTAGGAATTAGGAAAGTAGGTCTGGTGCTCGCGGATGTGAAGGTAAAATAAATGAGGTGAAGGTAAAATGAATGAGGTGAAGGAAGTTTTTTGCTGAGCGTAAAATTGGAGGTTGGATTCAATTATTATTGACATGCTGTTTAGGGCCCACAGAAACCGGTGCACAGGGCGTCTTAAACCTGTTCTGATTGAAGCACAGATCAATGGAGCAGAAAGTGTCCTGGCTCCTCAGGAGATGCCAAAGCGTATAACATGGTAGACACCTCGGGGTTTGGAAAACGGTGGCAGCTACAAGCTGACCTTTGGCGAATTTAATCTGCAAATGGATTCCTGCTTAGGACAGCCAATGCTTTTAGTTACTGTAAAGGCTCGTTCCTGGATTTTAAAAAGCTAAGAATAAATGGATTTCACGATGCAGCTCCTACGCGCGTCGCATAGCAAATGGGTGGCTTGTGGATGTACTTATATGATGCGGTGTACTGAAAAACTTTGCAGGACTTATGAGTACATAATTATAATTCACGCACAATGGGGAGAGTAATTTTTCTAGTTAATAAAGGAGAAAGGACTTGGCACTTGTTAAAGTGGAAGTACGCTGAAGACGGAGCCTGCAGTAAAGGACGGGAAGGAGGTCGCCGATTTGTGTCTGTGTTTCTTAAGCAGTCACAAGCATTGCAGGGGCTTGTCAGTCACCTGGGCCCTGCCTCTCGACTGAGGCTTGCCATCGAAGAGCTGAAGGGAGGATGTGATACGGTAACGTTCGCTTATTAAAAATCTTCCTTTATTTTTCTTCTCTGGAGTTGGGATTGTTGGAGCTAGATTGCTCCTGCGTCTTACACGGCGTCGGCAAACACGCGTGGTAGGCAGAGGTAATCTGACTCCTGGGTGCATGGTCTGCGTGTGCTTTTAGCCATTCTTTTCCTTCTCTTTTCCTGCGGGAGGGCCGCATCCTTACCGGCCCTTTGGAGGCAGGAAGCTACAAGCACGGAGGCCTCAGTGCCTTGCCCAGAGCCAGCAGCGGTTCTGGGTCCTGCTGGGCCGCATTCGGGTCCGGTCCCCCGCGCTGTAGCGTGTACGAGGAGCTACCAGCAACACAAAAGTTATTTTTAAAGCATGATCGTACTGCTGTGACACTTGCTGGCCTGCAGTAGAGCTCTGGTAAATGCATCTCTGCGCTTTGCCATGCAGCCACGGCCGGGTCTTGTGCCTTGTCCCAGTGCGTGAATTCAGACTAACCTGCGGACCTCGCCCACTGCAACCGAGAGCAGCGTCAGCCACAAACGCAGTGTGTTTGCTGGGCTTAAACATGAGCCCGGTGATTACAGCAAGGAGCTCGCATTCCAGAGTCATTCGGTGAAGGCTTTGGGCACGGAGGCTTCAGGCTCGTGCCTGCCTGATGAATGCTTCTGGCTTGTCACATCAGTAGTGCCCGTGTTAACGAAGGGCCTGTGATGTGATGGGGTTGACTGACAAATCCTTGAAGTTATATATGCGTATGAGTAAGTGCCAGAGTTCTCCAAGGTGCAGTTTTACAGTGCCTTATAGCAGCCGCCGTGTGACAGCGTGTCAGAAAGCGGCCTGGGGAGGCAGGCAGCTGAGAGCCTGGGAATTCACCTTTGCTCGCAAGGTCGTGACACGAGGCAGAAAAGCTTTCTCTCTCTCTCGCCTCTCGCCTGAGAGGATCCACACGCTCCTCCAAAGGGCGTGCGGTGGTGTGGCGGTGCAGTTGTGCGGTGATGTGGAGCACCCTGTCCGTAAGACGTACGGACGGGATGTACGGGAGTCCTCGAGGTTTTGCGCTCAGAGATGCTATCATCTCCCACGCTTCCCCTGCAATAAGCAGCTCCCAAGCAGGCAGCGCGATCTCGGCAGAATGATAACGTAGGCTGTAAAATGGTGCATCTCGCCAATGAGATTTTAATTATGATACTACATTCAGGAGAGGAAGTCGAGCTGCAGCGCACCACGGTGTGTACAATGTTATCCAGCATCTTTGTCCATCCCCTCTGCATCCCTTATTTCCCCTCCGGTCCCAGTGACAGTGACGCTCCCTGCTGCCAAGACAGCTCCTGTCGAGCTCTGCGGTTCCTGTGGCTGACCCCAGCCCTGCGCTGCGGGGGCTCGGGGCGCTGGGCTCGCTGTGGTGCTGGGTGGGCATGCAGTGCGGAGATCCTGCGGGGCCTGTGCCCCTGTGTGCCCAGCTCCCCTGCTGCGCCCAGCCGGCGCTCAGCGGCAGTGACGATCCTGGCCCTGCCACTGCCGAGTGTGCTGCAGAGGTGGGTCTGGACTGTGGGGCAGGTGCGCTGTGGGGTGCAGGCCCAGTTCAGACCCCAGGCTCTGTCTGTGCACCCGTTTCCCCTCAGCCGCCATCTGGGTGGAGGAGAGGGAGCAGAGGGAGCACTGCGGGTGGGTTGTGGCGCTGGCGTGACAGCACGGAGTCGTGCCCGTGTCCCCGGCTGCCGTCCAGGGCGCACATCGCTGCCTGGCTGGGGACGTCTTGTGTCCTGACGCTGCGGCTGGGTTTTGCTTCGGGTGCCAGAGCTCACAGCAGCGGAGCTGCGGGGACTTGCCCCTGTGAGTTTCTTCGCTGCGTCTGCGAGTGGCTCCGTCAGCGCCAAGGCTTCTTTCTTCCTCGACTTGTACCAGGACACAGGACCCTCCCAAGGAGTGATGGTTTCCTCTCGGTGCGCACCAGGTGACACGTCCAGAATACGCACTGGCCTTTCGGAGCCGTGCCCCGAAAAGGAGAGCCCCCCCCGTCCCCCGAGCCCCTGTGCTCGGGCTCTTGCCCGGACGTCACCGGTCCCCCCGCCCGCACTGACCCTCACAGCCCCAAACCACGGAGCAGCCCTGCCCCCTTCCGCGGCCGAGACGGGGCGCGCTCCCCCGTGTCACTGCTGCCACGGCCGCCCCAGGGGCCGCGCTGCACCCCCGGCCCCGGGGCAGCGGCGCTGACGAGCCGTGCCTCTGTCGCTGCCCGGAAGGGGTCTGGCGTCAGGCCGCGGCTGTGTGCTCGTGCTCGGGGCGGTGGCGGCGGGAGCACCCGGGGCAGGGGCAGCGCCGCGCTCCGCCCGCCCGGGACGCGCCGTGCC
>VZSC01007691.1:88312-125935 GCA_013398225.1 Steatornis caripensis
TAGCCCCGGCCAGGCTCTCCGTTCCCGTAATGGCTCGGGGCGCGGAGGAGATGGTGTGGCCATGTTCAGTTCGGGCATCGGAAGGTGAGCCGCAGCCTGCCCATGACGCTGCAGCCTGCCACAAAGAGGCACGCTCCACCGCCGGCGTGGTGGTGCAGGGACGGGACCGAGCTGCCGCTGCTGGCCTGCCCGACCGCCCGACCGCCGACATCAGCTCCGTCGCAGCCTCCTTTTGCTCCCTTCGCTCAGGAGGGAAGTGCAGCTGCTGGGAAGCGAAAGCGCATCTCCCCCCATCCCTCCTGGTAGCCCTCGCATGAAACTTCAGAAATCGGGCTCCACGTCAGAGAGTCTGAACGGGCTTGGTAACGGCTTAATTAGTAGCTGAAGAGGCTTTCCCTTACTGTTTCATTCTCCTAAGGCTCTAGAGGAAGCCGGCGTAGGACCAGACTTTGGGAACGTTGTCACCCAGCACGCAGCTAAAGGAGGGTTTGTCTGGCAGGGAAATTTTCAGTTTAATATAGTAATGGAAAGCTTTGGCTGCCTGGTGAGCCACAGAAAATGATCGTATGCGAGGTCGTGTTGCTTGTTCGTAGCTGAAGTGTAAGTGCTTGGCGTTGGCAGCCCCCAGGGCAGGGGAGGTGATGCCCCTACGCATCGCTGGCTCCGCTGCTCCCTTTGGCACATCTCACACCGTGGGGCTGGGTGCGGGCGGGCACGTGGAGGCCACGCTGTCTTCTGCGCCGCCAGTTTGCCAGCACGGGGTGGAGGGACGTTTCTGCTGGGAGGGACGGCGCAAGCGGGAGCTTCCTGGAGAGTGGTGCGGCCAGGATGGGGCTGAGCTCCCGTACTTCCCAGGCGCCTGGCTCGCATCGCCTCGTGCTGTGGTCTGTGGAGGGATGAATTTGCCGTTGCTGCGTTATAAAGGCAGCTGCAGCAGCCAGCAAATAAAAATCGTGAAGGTAGCTGCCCTGTGGTGAGCTGCTGAGAACTTGGGTCAGGAAGGATGGAGGGTTGAGGTGAGCCTGCCGGGATTTCAGCCAGTGACCCGGCAGGTCTCGGGATTTTCCAGCCCGAGGTTTCGGTGCTAAGATCCAGCCCATCTGGTAGCCTGCGGTGAGTTTCCCCAAGCCGTAAGCTGGCTTTTTCAGAAGAGCCGTGTGCGTTGTGCTGAGAAACTATAGCATGCCTCTCCGTAGAAATGACGTAGCCAGGGGTGTTTGTGCTGTAGGTAACTGACTCCGCCAGGGTGATCCCCGTTGCTGTGGCGGGGCTGGAGGAGGTGCGTGAGCGTTCAGTGGCTGTGGATCAGCTGGGAGTCTCTCTCCACCGCGTGCTGGTTAGGAGTTCTGGTTCTCCGTTCAGTTGTTCTGCGAGAGGAAGGCTGAGTGCGCTCTGAAGAGCTAGGTCTTGTTAGTGCAGGGAAAAATTAAGGACGATAATCCAGTTTTATTTTTTTCTACGTGTGAAAGCAGAATATGCCTAAAACACCGTGGCCAGTAACCTGTATTCTGTTTAAAAATACAATCCTTCCAAAGCCTGTTGAGAAGGTGAAGCCTTGCTGTGGAAATGAAGGTGTCTCTGGTGTGTCAGCCGGGAACAAACAGGGTTATGTAATGTGGTTTAGTGAAGTGTTGTTGTCACTTAAATAGGTCTGCTATTTTTATGCAAATGCGGGGCGAGGATGGTATTTCAAAAGCACACTCTTGAATGCCTTGTTCTGCGTGGTGGTCCTCGGAACTGCCGCTGCTGAAGGAAGCGCAGCCCTTGTGCTAATAATTCGGCTCCAGCTGCCAGGGGATGTTGAGTCGCTGAGGGCAGTGCGCATCCCGGGGTGGTGCGGCGGGGTCCCCGGCCGAGCAGCCGGGTGAGCGGGTTCCAGGGCGATGCCCGCCGGGTCGCTCGCTGGCTCAGACCCCCCTGCCCTGCCCCAGAACGGCAGCGCTCACGCGAAGAGCGTTTGGAAAGCGCGCTTGGTTTGTTCTGCTGCGGAAATCCTTCTCCATTCGCAGTTCTGCTGAGTGCCCAGTCAAAAGTGGGACAAATTGAGACTGTTTGAATACAAACGAACCGTCTGAGTAGCTTCCACTTTTGGACGGGCTTGCTAGGGGTGTGAAGGGCCCTCCGCCCCGCAGCGCTGGCCCGTTCCCCGTAGGTTGCCCCAAAATGCGCTCTCCTGAAGCCTTCAGGCTGCGGACGTGACCTTTTCTGCGTAGCATTGCTGTCCACCTGGCAAGCCTCTGAGTCCTCGTGGGGGCTCGTGCTTGGGTAGAAACCTCCAAACAAAGCAGGGATGGCATGAACGCCCCTTCCTGCGCCCTCTGCCCTGATGACCGGCAGTTGTGACCCAGCCCGTGTGCTCAGCAGGTTTCGGGTGGGACAGGAGCGGTGGCCGTCATGGCTCGGCCCAGCGGGACAGTGCCTAACCAACGAAGGTGTTTCATGCCCATAGACACCTGCTTTGCATTGGTGGGCAATGTGTTGCAGGGCAGGGTCTTTGAGAGAGGAGGGATGCCAAGCGCCGTGCTAGCCGGGGGCAGATGGGAACGGCGGCAGGGCTGGTGCTGCGTGTCCACCACCTGCGAGCTTGGCCGGGAGCACAGCCGCCGCACACGTCCCTCCTTGGCGAGGGCGGGATTCTCCTCTCCAGCTCTGTGCCTACCCCTTCTGGTGCTGCAGGACATCCCGGGCTCCGCGCAGAGACCCTGCAGAGCTTAGTCCTGCAATAGCTGTGGTTGGGTGACCCTTTTGCGTAGAGACATATCCTTTCCTGCCGGTTTGGTGCAACAGACAGGAAAATCTCACGGGGCGTGACGGCCGCCCTGCACCCCAGGCACCGTGGAGCTGCTCCGGGAGGGCTGCTCCTGCCACACAGCGGGCACCATGAGGAGTCTCTGGGCGCGGTGTGTGTTTTGGGGCATGCGCTTTGGCTGCGAACGTAGTGCAAATACCCCCAGGCCCGGCGATGCTGTAGGCGATAGATAGATGTGGGTGCTTCCCTGCTGCCCACAGTTCCCAGCAAAGCACTTGGAGGAGGCACAGGGGAGGTGACCCGTGGCCGGGTGGTTGTGCTGTTGGAGGAGGACCCTCGTCCCATGGCTGCGGTGTGCGCCTGCCGTGGGGCCAGCCGTGTCCCGGGGCCGTCCTGGCCCCCCACAGCGGGGCGTCCCAGGCTCTCGCCAGCTCTGCCAAGGGAGCGTCTCCCTGCCGGGGCACGGGGCTGACGCTGCCGGGGCTGCGTGGCCTCGAGGATGCACCGGCCACTGCTGGGCAGCCGCTCTCTGGCCACCGCTCGGCTTCTCCCTGTGTGCCCCTCTTCCCAGGGCGCCGGCTGATGCCCCAGCGAGTCTTTAATCTCCTCGAGGAGTGTTTCCCAAACTGAATAGATTTTGCTGTTGAGAAATCTATCATTAAGCCGTCATTTTCTTTTCCTAGTTTAATCTTGTGACTTCCAGCTGTAACCCCCTCGCCCCCCTCAGTTGTTCCCATCCCGCCTTTATCCCTGCCGCGCCTTTGTGCTGCAGGAAGGAGCTCTGACGCCAACCGCCCTACGCCCTGACACCGGGGACACGGCCATGCAAGTCCCCCCATCGGCACCTCAACAGCGCCTTCGGGTACCTGGGAGCCCTCAATGCGTAAGCAGCCTCCGCATACAGCAGAGGGCAAGTTCAGGCTCTTTTGTTCTGTTTTGGGGAGAGAGAAGCAATCCATGCGATTAAAACCTGACCGGTGGGCCACCAGCTTCCTCGGGTAGCGGGGTGCGTGTCCACTGCCGGGGGCTCTCCCGTCCCCCCCTCCGCCTGCCATGGGGGTCGGGGCTGGGCCACGCGGCCCTGCAGCACTTCCAGGCGTTCTGCGGGGAGCGTGTTCTGGCGTCATCCCTACACGGGCAGAGTTCCAGGTAAAGCCTGGGGCTGTACCTAAGCCACAGCTTAGGCTGCGCTGCGCTGGGTCCCTGAAAGCCTCTTCGCTTTCCAGGTCAGTTTGCCAAGAGCTCTCTGGGGCAGCAACGGTGACTTTTTAAAAAAAATCTATGTGTAGCCCCCAGAAAAGCCTGAAGTGAGGTGTTTTCCCCCAGCACTGGGTTCAGGGTGAGAGCTGTCGGGTATTTTTGTTGTCATGTCAAATGACATGACAATGTCAAACAGCATGTGAGTTGCTGTTTGGGGATCATCTGGATTGGGATTTAATTAATATGGGAACCTCCTTGAAGTTTATCACATAAGTACTTTGATTATGAAACACAGTCTCATCCTTTATGGTTTTTATTTACATACATGTACTATGTTTAGACCTCTCTTCCTCTCCCGGAGTCTGTGTTCCAGCCGGGTTGGAAGGACTCATGGATGTGTCTCCTTCTGTCTAATCTGGAGATCACTGCAAGGAGAGCAGTGTAACTCGGCTGTTTGCAGTGCACTGCGTCAAAGCTGACTTGGGGATACTTTAATCCAGGGATTAATGAGAGAATGGGGCTCTGTAATCTAGGGATTACGGAGAGGACCAGGAGCAGGTGATGATGCGACTCTGACCCACCGCAGATGGGCCTTGAGAGCGCCCGGTCGCTAGTGATGGCATCCGTGGGGCTCGCACCCGTCTGCAGGGGACGGGGCTTGGCGTCTCCCTCTCCCCATGTCCGTGCGTGGACCGGGTCGAGACCTGCCCCTGCTCTGACGCTGGGGAAAGCCGGGGCGCTCCCGGCAGGCACCAACAGCAACGTGAAGTGGTCTGGCCTTGAAACCCAGCGTTGCCCAGTCCCTGTTGCTGCAGGGGTCTGTCCGCTCTGGGGGCCAGCTGCCTCAGGTCGAAACCCAACACCGGCATTTCCCTCGAGCCCAGGGCCCTGGGGCGCACTGTGGGTGCTTGCACCTCAAGCCTTGGGGTACCGGCACAGGACAGCCCAATCCTCAGGTTTCCAGGTGGGATTGTGGGACTCGGTGATGTGGCGGTGGAGGCCCCAGGGGTAACAGCGGCTTTCCCATGCCCCTCCCGTGCCGCACCCTCTGTGCGTACCTCTGTTCTGTGCCTCCCCGTGGACGCGTTTGCTCCTCAGCCAGCTGCCGCGGTGATGCCCAGTCTCCATAGACCGCTGGTGTCTCATCAGAGCGCTCCTTGGCACTTGGGGTGATCTCTCTGGGTCAGAGCGACCTTGTGGTGCTCGTGCTGCCAGCTGCGAGGAGGCTGGCAGGTGATGCAAAGCGTCTCGTGCTCCCGCGCTGTCCTGCGGCCATCGGTGTGTGCACGAGGCTGTGTGTCGTGGCAAACACGGAGGGAGCCCCTCTGGCTCAGGAGGCACCTGAGCTGAACGTTGTTAGAGTATTAGTGGAAACACGTCACGCGGGTGCCCTGTTTGTGTGCATCTCCTGTTGTCTGCTGGAGACGGGATACTGGGCTGCATGTGCTTTTGATCTGACTCAGTATGGCCTTGCTCCTGGGCAAGGTCCTTGTAGTCGCTTGTGTGAACAAGACTCCGCAGGGCTCTGCCAAACCCCTAACGCCTCCTCCCCGAAGTGCTGGCGAGGTCCTGTGCCTGGAGAGTCAGTAGGCGGTAGGGCTTAATGGCAAAGGCCGTGGCAGATCAGGTAATCAACAGCTGCCCTGAGCTCTGGGAGTTTGGTGGCTTGGTGATGGTCGGCTGTGGGAATGAAGGTTCATGGAAGGGATCCTTTGAGTGTAAGTCCCAGCTGCTGGGGTTGCAGGAATGCCACTGGTGTGGGCTGGTGACTTCCATAACCGCGCGCAGAGGTGTGTGCCGGCTCGTGCAGAGGTGAGACCCGCAGAGCTGCGCACACGTAGCAGAGCTGAGGCGTGTCGACGTGGCAGGATGCTGATCAGGCAGGTTAAAAATAGCAGCTGCTTCCTCGCTGCTCCTCCCGATCTCGGCTGTGCAGCTGCGACCAGGAGCTGGAAGCGCTTACGCCAGTGTGCTGAGCAGGCACAAAGCCCCAGCTGCAGTCGGGGCTGGCGCAGAGCTCGGGTACCGCAGGGAGCATGCCGGGCAGTGCCGCGCAGGCACCCGCTGCCACAGGGCTGGAACAGGGCCTGGGGTGCCCAGCGACAGCGGAGCTGCTGCACGGCAGGTCTGTCTGGAGCTGGTGGGTGAGTGGCAAAACACCCACTGACTTCTTGTCTCGGCATCTCTGCACAGTGTTGCCGTGACTCCCAGGGACCCAGCAGCCCTGTGCATGGCACCTGAGCTGCTTGCGGCCCTCCCAAAGCCCCCGTGAGTTAGGGGGCTGGCCTGGAGCTGGGGAGCCGGGGCAGAGCACAGCCGGGACCGGGCAGGGCACGCTGTGCCTGGCCCCAGCGCTCCTGGAAAGGGTGAGGGGTAACCGTGGTCGTCCTGCCCCAGCACCAGCACGGTAGCCCAGATGTGTAGACACTCGGCGCATTGTTCGTGTGTTGTCAGAAACGCTGTGCACAGCTTGCGTCCCTGCTGCCCTCCCCGATAAAGGCGTAATTGAGCCATTAGAGTCAATGTCTCCATTCAGAGCAGTTGTTCTAGCGCCAGTTGTTATTTTTCTCCTGATGCATTGTGAGCCTGATTTCTAGAGGGGAAACATTTGAAGGGTCTTTGATTGAGCGGTTTCGTTCTGCCGTAGCAGCTGCAGTCATGGACGGCGCGGGGAATGGTACTGCTGCTCTTGCACCGTGCTGCTGGCCTTTGAGTCACTCCAGAAGCGCAGGCACAAAGTCGTGGGGCGTCGCTCGGTGTGGCAGCGAGCCCTGGGTGCTGTTCATCCTTGACATCCGTGTGTCGTTCCCCATCAGGTTTGCAGTTGCGTGCAGCAGTTAACGAGTTGGGGTGGTTTTTCACGTTGCCCTCGACAGGCGAACACGGCAGGTGGCTCCTGACCTGAATGAGCTGCAGCTCCACTGCCCGCTGGGCACGGCGTGGGCGCGCACAGTGAGGTGTCTGGTGGGTGAAACAATCCGAGGTAGTGCCCGTTGTGATAGCTTTGCCTTTTTGTTGAGGCTTTTCTAGAACCTGGGTGTTTTCCGTGAGTGATGCAGACTTTACACCTTCCCTCTGTCAAGTTCAAGCTTGTCCCAAGCTCTGCGGTCCTCTGAATCTGTGCGGCGGCGCGGTGCTGGCCGGGCAGGGCTGGCACGTCTCAGACCCCGGTTTCTGTCGCGAGTGCTCGTGCTGGCTAGTGGAGGAGTGCGCTGCCTGTCGCTGTGCGCGCTGGAGGGTGCCACGGGAAGTTGTCCGTGCCTCGTCTCGGGACAGGGGCGCTGCCGAATCGGTGAGAGGAGCCGTTTGGCCCCTGCCCGGAGCCCGACTGGGCGCGTGTGAAGGAAACCCCGAAGCGGCCGCCCCTCCTTGGTGTCGAGCCCGCTGCGGGTCAGCGTGAGACCTCCCGAGAAGTGCTGGGCGCCAGGAGGTTGGAGGTGGAGCAGCCCTGGAGCGGGAATACGGCTGCGTGCTGAGGGGCGGCCCGCGGTGCTTCTGTTGGCGTTCAGCGTGCGGGGAACCCGAGCGACAGTTGCCAGGATGGCTGCACGGGCTGCGTCCCGTGGGCTGTTTCTGCACGGGAGGCGACCTCGGGAGCAGAAGCGTGGCCCTCCCTGGCACAGTGTGTCCTGGGACCAGGCAGGTGGCTCTGCAGTTTGTGTGGTTTTCCTGTTTCGTTTTGTTTTTCAGTCTTCAACTGCTTAAGCCTCCTGCAGTCAAGCCCTCGCCGCAGCTTCAGCTCGCTTCGTTTCAGAGTCCGCTTACAAAGGGTGTTNCGGGAGCAGAAGCGTGGCCCTCCCTGGCACAGTGTGTCCTGGGACCAGGCAGGTGGCTCTGCAGTTTGTGTGGTTTTCCTGTTTCGTTCTGTTTTTCAGTCTTCAACTGCTTAAGCCTCCTGCAGTCAAGCCCTCGCCGCAGCTTCAGCTCGCTTCGTTTCAGAGTCCGCTTACAAAGGGTGTTGTAGTACTCTGAGGTGCGGTGTGTGCCTTAGGAAGAACGGAAAATGCCAAACAGGTTAGGAGCTGTTGACTGCGACCTTGCGGAGGGCTGCAGGAGTCGCGGGAGCCCAGGCAGCAGGGCCGGGGGACGAAGCGGAGAGTCGTTTCCAGGCGGCTGGCGTATCCAGAAAGATCCTGCCTCCGTTGCAACGCTGTTTGTCTGCATTGCACAGAACTGTTCTGCAGGCTTTTTGTTTCCTTTAAAACTGTTTCCTCGCTCGCTCGTGCACAGCGAGTCAGCTGTTCCACAGCGCGCGATGGACCCTGTGCCCTAATGCTGTGCTGGAGCAGTTCCTGTGAATGGAAAGGTATCCGAAATAGAAGCCAGAAACCAAAATAGACAGCTAATCTCCCGTTTCGATCTTCGCTGCCCTGCACTTCGCTTGATTCACTCGTGCAGTCGTAAAGCACAACCATTATCTCAGCTCCCCGAGTATGCAGACAAATTGCTGTGATTTTCCTACCCTCGGATCAGTCCGTATCCATATTCTCTGAATAACAATAAAACGTTAATGGAGATAAAGACTGTTATCTCCCTCATGTCTATTTTGTCGTTGGAATAACAACTTTAAATGTTAAGAGTGCTGAGATTTATAGATGCCAAGCCTGCTCAGCAAAAATAAATCATGTTCCATAGTGCACATTAGCATTTATTGCTGCTGTATTATCTGAAGCCAGAGTGGGTGTTAACCCTGTGGCAACATCCTCAAAGGGGATTTTAAATAATTTTGTAGTTAAATTTAAAAACTCTATTGGCTGCCTGGTTTGATCTGCAACTCATTTTAGTGCAAGGGTATCAAAGTGGAAACTATCCAAGGCGCTGGTAGCAAGCTCCCCGGGAAGTACAGCAACAGCAGAAGCCGCGGATCCCGAAACAGCCGCTGTTTCAGCTGCGGCTTCTGTGAGCCCAGCCCCACACGTTTGGCTCCCCAAAGATGCTCTTTCCCAAGGCTTTGTAGGCTTTGGAAGACCGCTGGTTTTCTTAAGCTTCATCTTGGTGTTTTCATTCTTGATGTAGAAGTCCTCGGTGACATACGCATTGATCGCAAGATAAGCGTGTTTCTGTTGTTATTTTGTGCGTGACCTGGGCTGGCGTCAGCGGCCCTTTGGGTGATGCCCTGCCCTCGCCCAGCCCTGGCACTCCGACCCCCTCAGCGCCGGAACGATGCGCGGCTGCAGCAGCGTGCGGTGACGGCCAGCCTCGGACTGGCATTTCGTGCCCGGTGCCGGATGCTCCGCGTGCCTCTCGGTCAGCCCCCGGCTGCCTTACTGCGTTGGTGCTGCCTGCCTTGCCAGCCTTGGTGCAGCGTTCCGGATGCTGCCCGCATGCCGCTGTGTCACCAGGCGGTCCCGAAACGAGCAGTGCCGCCTTGGTGGTGAGTCACTAGGCATTTCCTTGCGTTCCCTGTGTTAGCTCTCTGAGCAAAGGAAAAGCGATCTGACTCTGATGAAAAGCAACCTGTCTGACGAGCACAGGCATTTGACCAAGCGTTGAGTACGAGCTATTGACAATTCATTTCTGCCGCCAGTCTCGTAGCAGTTAGCAGCCGATGAGCAGTGTTGGCTGGGATGGCAGATTGCTTCACTTGCAGGCTGAGTAAATTTTACCAAGTGAGAAGGGGAGGAGGGAGGTCGGGGCGTGCAGAGAGCCGGTCCTTCCACCTTGCGTTGTTTGCAGCACACGGTGATGACTCCGTCTCACCGCAGAGCTCACACTGAAGGGTGCCAGATGCCGACCGGCGCTGGGGGGAGGCTGTAGCTTGGTTGACACCTGGCTGCTACCCATTAAACTTGCTCGGATGCACGGTGCAGGGCGCGAAGTGCTTGTACTCCTGTGTCCATGGTGCAGCTCCTGCAAAAACCTACTGCCAGGAAGGGTGCCCGTGTCTAAGCGCGGCGTTTCAGGGGCACGGCAGCCCCACGGAAAATGCCTCGAGAGCTGCGGTGTGCAGGTGCGGGGCTGTTCAGCCAGCAGGAAACTGCCTGCAAGAAAATGAGTCACGCTGCTGGTGTCCAGCGTTGGCTGTTCGGCTACTCCGGTTTGAAAATTGTAATAAAGCTGCGATAGAGCAGTGAACAACGCAGGTGCCCCTGCGGCCCTTCGCGCGTGTCCCCAGCTCCCTCGGGAGGGGCTCAGAGAATTTCTTTCNCAGAGCAGTGAACAACACAGGTGCCCCTGCGGCCCTTCGCGCATGTCCCCAGCTCCCTCGGGAGGGGCTCAGAGAATTTCTTTCCCTTCAGCCCCTTCGTTTTAAGGGAAGCACTTCGTAATGTTCTGTCGTGGGTCCTAGGTGCAGACAGCTAGGCTGTACAGTCCCGGTGAGCTCTCAACGTCAGGATGAGAGCTCTGCACTGAGAAAATGAGGCACGCTTGGTGTTTCCAGAGCGAGCAAAACGGCTCTCGTGACCGTAGTTGGTCTTTGTTCTGATGAGACAACAGGGTTGTCCAGGGGAGGGTGAAGCTTGTTGCCCAACCCCCTGCAGCACGAGGTGATCTTATGTAGAGTGGTTTAGTGGGTCGCGTAGCTCAAGTGAGGGGTAGCAAAAGGGAGCTAAACATTTCACACTTTCAGTCTGAATTTTCTGAACACTTACAGGTAGATGCATACAAGATTAATTCCTTTCCGAACCTATGCGTATCAACCGATTCCCACCTGTCTGGCAGGTAGAGGAAGCCTCTGTTAGGAGCAGGTTATTTCGTGGCTTCTGCCTCAAGACCCTTGCGCTTGCTGTTCTGGAGCAGGAGGTGCGGTCTGCTGCTGGAGGGTAGGTGTCAGCAGAGGTGGAAGCTGCTCTGACCTCGGCTGGCAAACCGTCCATGGAAACGTTTGTCTGTGTGGGGTCAGGGGAATGGCAGAGGGAGAATTAGAGAGGTAGTTTCCGAGAGCCCTCCCTCACACTCCCTAAATAAACTTGGCCTTGGTTGCGGTAGGCTGACAGACCCTTAATTATAATAACAGCGTGAGCGGTGTTGCTTCGTAACTGGTTCCCTACTGAAAATTTCTGGCTAGCAGGAGTGATACGCCAGATGTCTGCTTGTGATTGCCTCTGGTCGTGAAGATCGGTTTGGGGGTAGTGCTCTCAGCTGGAGGATACAAATAATGCAGGTATCCAGGGGCGGCTTGGTTTGTTCGCCTGGTTTCTTGGCAGAAGCCGGAGCCCCGCTGCGTAGGCCCGTCAAAATCTTTGCAAGCGTCCCTGCAGCTATTTCCTTCCGCAAAAAGTCGTTATGTTAGAAGGCACTGGAGCGAACGGGCGGGCGTCTGCGCATCTCCGAACAGTGACGAACTGCTGAATGTTGGCTAAGCTCTGGAGAAGGCATCCCTCCCCCCCAGCCTTAGCTGTGATCTCTGGGCCGCGGGTCTGTGCAGCCACCAGACCAGTGTGATTTCAGTCTACTGAGACACGGCCACGTGCGGAGCGTGGCTGGAGTCAGGCGGCAGCGGGGTCCTGACCGCCCCTGGCAACGCCTGTGAGTCCCAGGAGTTTTGCTAGTCTGGAAGATGCACTGAGCGATGCTCTGAGCCTTGAGCTTTGCATCCGCTGTGCCCTTTGTGGTGGAGTAGAAAGCAGCCTGGGCAGATGGAGAGAGTTGGAGGGCCGGTTGCTGTGAGGAGTCTCTGGACTGTTGCTAGCAGGTGTGTTAGGCCGTGTGTGAGTGAGAAAGCCAGGGAGATGCCATCTCTCATCCAGCCTGGCCCAGCGCTGGGTTGGCCGCCACGCTGCTGGCACCCAGAAGGTACCTGCTGGGTGGTGACAGCCAGCGAAGTGCAGCTGGAAGCCCCTCTCCCCGGTACCACCTAGGTCTGAGTTTCCCTGCAGCCAGAGCATTTGGTTATGGGTCCGGTTCCATACCATTGTTTGACACCTTGATGTAGTATTTTCATTAGAAGTCCTGCAAAATACAGCAGCTTGGCGTTACTGATAAGTGTGTCCGGCTAATAACAGGTTATTAAGGTTTTTTCAGCAATGGAAGTAATGAAGGAGCATCCTTTATTAGTCATCGGGCATAAAAATAAAGTCAGAGGTCAGTACTTGTGGCACTAACTGGTTTAGCTTGCCCAAGACTGTTCACCGTGCCGCGCAGAGATAACCTCGCAGCCATGGCTGTCCCAGGTGTCAGTGGCGCCAGATCCGTTTCTCCTCACAGGTCTCAAGACGGTCAGAGTGCGGTGCTCGCCGTCAGTGCGGTGCCGGCCGGGTGGCAGTACTCCCTGCCGCGAGACTGGTACGTGGGTGCAGCCCGTGTTGGGCACCTGGGGATCTGCATCTGGCCCTGACGTCGACAGGAGAACGGGATTTCTGGTTCTCGTCCAGCACTCCTTCGCTAGCAGGTCTCAAAGCACTTCATAAATGATACAAGGCTTCTTGCTCATGTGTTACGGATGTATTTACTGATTCTTCCCCCTTAGTGCACTTCCAGGCTGGGCAGTGCTCTTGGCGACGCTGCTTTCAAGCTAGAGCTGCAGTCTGCAGTGTTACCTTGTCCGCACAGGGCTCTTAGCAGGAGGCAACAAAGCCTTGTCGTGTTTGGACATTTGATGTAATGCAAGAACTTTCCGATTAGGATGTTTATGAGTTCAGCACATGCGACACTTTGTTTGGTCTGTGCTGCGAGCCCGAGATGTGTGTGAGGATGTGGGGAAGTGGATCATCCCTCTTTTGGCTTTGCGTCACCCTCGTGCATTGTCTCCATCTGGCTGTCTCCTCCCGCCTCGTGCCCCTCAGCTGGAAGTGATTGTGTATCAGTGGCTATTAATAGCTGAATCCTGCAGCAGTCTGTTCTTGCAGATGGGATGCTCGGCCTCTGAAGCCTAAAATGCATTGCAAATACAGCAATACGCCGTGTGGTCCGTCCTACAGTTAGGCTTGCTGTAAGTTAGGTTCTCAGGGCCAAACGCCACCCTCGGTTTCTGCGTGAAGGTTGCCGGTTCGTGTCCTGGCCCGCAGACCCCGGCCAGCACATCCCCTCGTCAACTCACGTAGCTGACGATACGGATGCAGCTGCGGTGCTTCGTCACCGGCGCTGTCAGTCTGTTAAATACAGATGCGAGATCCTGGTCCCAACGCCTGTAGCTGTGCAGCCCTGATGTCCCGCGGGGTTTGTGGCAGAATTGTTACTCTACAGCTTGTGTGTTGCTCGAGGACGTTGGCTGTTGAGGGCTTTGACTTGTTGCCTTTCCTGCCATCTCCTTGAGCTGCTGAAACCGGTCACAGTGCAAGTTGCCCTACTTGCGTGAGGGTTTTCTGTGTGGCAGGTAGAAATACCTTTGTGACAGGGGTGTTTTACCTGCAGGAGGAGGCAGAAGGGCAGAGGAATATTCACAAGCATTTCTGGGGCCCCCTTTCTCAAGGGACGAGCAGCTGCGAATCCAACAGCCTGCACAGCTGAAGGCAGCTGGTTGTGTCTTCACTTGCCACCTTGGTGCCCATGTGCTTGACTGCACGCTCGTACACTTGTCCTTACCACTAGCAAAGCTTCTGCTTGCCGGGCGTGGCACTTCTTAGTAGGAAAAAGGGAGAGAAAAGATAAACCGCCTTGGCCTGGGAGCAGTCGGGAGGGCGCGTGGGACGGACGGGCTGTGCTAAGCGTTCTTAGGGCAGCGTAGGTGCAGCACGTCGAACTGCCCTGAGACCGTCCCGCGGCTGGGTGCGCAGGCATGGGCAGCGCTGGGCGGCCTCGCGAGGGGTGCGTGGAGGGACAGCAGCACCCCGTCCGTTTCAAATGCTGGGACGTTACGCTGGTAATGTGACGAATTCAAAGCTGTGGACTTGTGCATTTATCTTTGCTCTGCTTGGAGTCTTGGGAATGCTAGTTAATTTTAGTCCCCAAATTGCATTTTGCCTCGTCTTTCCATAACTGTGTCAGTCTGACAAACCCGTGACATTATTCTATAGATCATTCGTAGATCAGTCGCTTGAATTTCACACCTCCCTGAGCTGCTCGGGGGCCTGGAGGGCATCCTCGCCCCGCTCGCACAGAGGCACCTCTACCACTGTTTCTTCTCAGGGGGCTCTGGCCCACCCAAGGCAGCGGTGAGCATCTCCTCAGCTGACCTGAGGGCAGGATTAGGCCTTTGCCTCCCCAGCACCATCAAGTGGAGGAAACAATGACACGACTCTGTCCTCACGTCGATGGCGAGGGTCTGTCCTCACGTTGACTGCGGGCAGCACTCCTAACCCTGCTCCTCCTTTATTCGTTCGCAAAACAGAAAACCCAGCGTTTCCCTGCCTGGCGTGTGACACGTTCAGGGTTCCAGGACAACAGTCCCGAGTTGCAAAAGCAGGAGAGGTGGGGCTCTCGTGAATGTGTTCCTTAAAGTTACTCTATGAAAGCATGGAAAAACCTGTGAAATCTATGGAAATCCCTCCTGAAGGAGAGTCGGAAACTTTGCAAAGTAACTGGTAACGCGTAGTTCAGCAGGTTTGCACCTACCGTGCCTGTGAGCTTCGCAGAGTTTCCGTGGTGTAATACTCATTGCAGACGGGAACAGCTCAGAACACCAATGTGATCCTGGCAGAAGAAATGAAGTCAATTTGTGGCTTGGGCGGCTGTCCCGCAGGGGTTGTTGTGTCCCAGCCTGAGAACCGAGAATTTTGCTAAAATTTCTGCTCTGTCTTCTCAAATGGCAACCTGTATATTTTACTACTTCCCGAACCAAAATAGCAAGCTTCTCTTCTGCCATGTGTTGGAATAAAGTCTTATTTAGATACAGGAACAATATAAACCAAAATGAGTATTGTTTTGAAGTGAATTGCAGAGGGCTGGCTGAGCCCATCGCCTGCGAGTGATTCGGCAAAACCACCCAGCGCGGAGCTCGTGCGAAGCCTCGGGGTCTTGGGCGCCAGCCGCCTGGATGAGGCCATGGTTTGGGCGCTGGGAGCTGGAGCAGGGCGGGCTCTGTCCCACCGCTGGCCCTCACCTCATCCACCAGCGCAAGCCCTGCCCTTGCTGTCGTGGCCGCACCTGCTGGCGTGAGAGCCAGCACCTGCAGTGACGCCGTGGCTGTGCGGACGGTGCGGTGGGGACCAGGGGAGCCCGGCAGCAGAGTCTGAACTGCAGGGGCATGGGAGGGGGCTGGCCCCACGTCCCTCAGCCCCCGCCTGACAGCTGCGGGGAGAAGCAGCAGATGGGAGCGGGGATTACGCGGGCGGAGGAGGCGGGAGGTGCGATCGCGCCTCGGTGGCAGAGCTCACCGCGTGCCCAAATTGTGGTGTCTCGGTGTCATGTGTGTGCTTGCCAGCGAGGCAGGGCGGTGGCACCCGGGCCGGGCTCCAGCCCCACGGGAGCGTGGTGGTGCTGGCTGCACGCTTCCTCCGGCCGAGAGCCCGGCCGTCCCGTGGGGAGGCAGACGCCGGCTGCTGCAGCTGGCGCGTTGTCTAAAGAAAGCTCTCTGGGCTTGCTGAGATCGGGCTGCGTCCTCCCGGTTTCTGTATCTGCCTTCCTCTGAGGGGCCACATCCTGCCCCGGCGGAAAGGTAGGGGCATGCTGGTGTCCCACTGCGCAGGAGGCGTCCGTCCCTGTCGGGCCGGGGGTCCTGCCCTGTCTCTGCGCTTGCTGGGAGTGGGCGAAGCATCCTGCCCAAAGCCTTTGGTGTGTTTAGGTACCGCAGCTTGGCCACGGGGAGCGGTGACCGTGGTGGCTATGGCCAGCGCCAGCGTTCCTCTCGAACAGGGCCCACCGCAGCTGCCTGTGCTGCTTCGTGGCTTTTCCGTTTGCACAGTGGTAATGCAGCTAGGCTGAAGAACATGTAGCTGTTCACTTCGCTAGCTAGGAATGATCGTCAAGACTCCAGACAGGAGACGTGCCCTGGTTTGAAGTACCACTGTACAGCTGAATTCCCGACTTCTGTGGCACTTTGTTCTCTATCTTTCAGGAGCTACTGCCTCACCAAACCTCTTTCTTTCCTCGCAATCTGTTTCTGACAACGTGCGAAGTTACTGACAAGGTGATGAAATCTGGTGGACTAGGATTTGCCAGAAAAAGAAGGCTTTTTTCTTCTGCGTATGCAATCTTAGGCCGTCAAATGAAACCAGCCACCCGTAAAACCCGTGTGCCGATGTGCAGTGCACTGGGTTCAGAGAGGTGGCTGGAGGCAGTGACTGCCGGGCTCGTGGCCTCGTGGCCCGTGGGTCCAGCGGTATCTCCTCAGTGCACGTGCAGAGACGTGAGTGATACTTAGCACAAGAAAAATACACTGTGATATCATCCTCGCGAGTTCTCCTGCGTCGCGTGTTGAATACCACTCACCAAACCCTGTCCGTTCTGCCTGGTTAGGATAAACCCACAGCGATTTTATCACCCGGAAGGAAAGAGGAGTAATTTTCGGCGCTGTTTTACAAAGTCTCAGTCTCAAGACGCATCTGTTTTATATCGGCCTGGCGTCCAGGAGCTGTGTGTCGCGGTGGGTGGTACGGGCAGGAGTGACTGCGGTGTTCAGCGCTGGTGACGCAGACACGCTGTGGAGTTCGCACGGATGTGGACTCCGCAAGTGCTTTGCCGTCCACTGATGGACCTGACTGCTTCAGTGAGGTGAGCGTGAGAGAACGCGAGTATGGTCAGACCCATTAAATGGGAAGACACTCCCAGCGGATGGTGGTACTAACTCGTCCGGAAGAAGCTCTTGGGAGTAGTTTGCTGGGAAGAACGCTCTTGGCAGGTCTCTGGGGAAGACTCTGGTTCTGCAAAGTTACCGTTTGGTTTTAGGGGGCGTTTATTCTCAGCTGCTCGGTCGCCTTCAGTTGTCCTGCAGAGATGCCTGTCTGGGCGCCAGGGCTGCAGCGCCCGGTCGCTCTGCGGGCGCTCGGGGCTGCGGGTGCCCCAGCCCGGCCAGCCCAGCTCGGCGAGGCGCTGCGCGGCGGCTGCTTCTCCAGGCCCATGCCGTAGAAGCAGGGGCTGCGTTTTCCCGGTGCCGTTCGAGGAGTGTCGCTGCGTGTCAGTACACTAAGCCAGAAGCTTGTTTGAACCTTTGCACTTGATTACCTCCAGTGCGACAATGCTAATAGGCAGCTTGGCTAGGCTGTCAGGTTTAGCTTTTGTTACGCTCTTGGCAGTGCTATTTCGAGGCTGGAAGGCTGTTTTGGGTATGTTTAATTACAGTTTTTGATTGCCTAGCGAATAGCTGCTAGTACAATTATTAACCTGTAGTGAAAAATGTTGAAGCTGATGGGAAATATTCGAGGCATTCTTTTGTCCCATGCCCCTCCAAAAGATGGGGAAAACAATATTTGTATTTATCGGCCAGCACTGTTTTCTGGCTAGCAAGGTTTGCAGGCGGTCTACTGTGCGTGTTTCTTTTACTTTCCAGAAGCCATTGGTTTTTGTAGCGTTGCAATTAGAAAACAAGAAGCCTATAAAATGATGTTATTCCTGTATTTTAAAATGGAATTTCAGTCTCCTGCTGTCTTTTTATCGGTTTCTCCCCTTTCCATCCTTGCTGAATGTTGCTTGAGTCAGCATGTTGTGATTGGGCTGTGGAGATCCAGGTCTTGCTGGTATCACTTCAAACCCAAACGGCTTCACTGCAATTTCGCCGTTCTTGGGCTTCCCACATAATAGGAAGCGCGCACACTCCTCGGCGGCTCGTACTGCGGCTGTATTGACGGGGAGCACTTGGCTAATCACTTCCTGTAATTAAATTCTGCGCTAGGAATAAAGTTAATCTTCTCAGAGTGTGTAAAACCTGACCCGCAGCCTGAGCAGGCAGAATTGCTGTTGTTTGTAGGCACCTTTATCCGAGTGTAAAGGGCCCGCTCCCGGACCAGAAGCGATTAGTATAATTAGATATTCCTCGTCCCGAGCCAAGGATATACAACTATAAACTGTAACTGATACGGCAGCTTTCTGCTGAAGATTTCATAGATTTTCAAGGTCGGGAGGGACTGGTTTGCCCGTTCGCTTTGACCTCTGGTGAGACACAGCTCTGCTCAAGGCCTGTCCTTCAGATGGGGTCGTCAGTGCTGCGTGTCAGGGGGCTTGGGGCTGATGCGGGGGGGTTGTTGGGTCTTCTACGGGATTTTGGATTAACGTTTTCTCGGCCCTGTGGCACTCAGGAAGTTTGAGACTTTCCCCAACTCTTTTTCTCTGTGATTGCATAAACACATTAATAAACTAATTGACCAAATCCTTGCTGGCTGGCGGAAGCATTAAGCTTGCTCTGGGTAGCTGACTCGAACCATATGGTTTGGTCCCAAGGCTTCTTTGGGTTTTTAGAAGAAGTTCAAAAAGTGCCTATTTGCATCGTCTTGAAACATTGATATTCCAAGCACAAATAGTTTTGCATAATTTATTACTCTCGCTGTAGCTTCGCTCATACTCTAAGTTCAACTTCAAAGTACTGCATCCTCACTCGTAATTATTTATGTGCAGCAAAACAAAACAAAACAACATTAAGTGCCATCCAAGGATTGCTGTGTTTCATTTGATGGAGAAACTCAAAGTTCTTCTGTAGTCACAAAATTTCTTGTTCATTTATTAAGAGCCAAAGTCAGAATAAAAATAACCTTTCCAGCAGCCGTCAACATTTGCCTTTCCTGGAACTTGGACTGATCAGAATCAAGTGCTCGTAGAAAGCAAATACGTGTTGCCTGGATGATGGCGGGTACTCGCCATCAGCTGTTCAATTTGGGCAATTAAGATATGTGTGTCAGTTCCACTTGCATTTAGAGTAAGACCGGCTTGCCGGTTCTCACACACTGCCTCAGTGCAGCAATATTTCAGCCGCAAACAATGTCAGGGAGTGTTCGGCTATGACTGTTACTTGCTTCCCCCAATTTACTTGCGCTAGAGCACTGGAAAGATGCGGTTGACATTCAGAGACTCAGAGCTGAAAGGGGCCACTTCTGCCTCCCTTTGTATCGGGGGGACCGCCTGCCGCTCTGGGATCCTGTTGCTCCTGCGGCTCGTTAGCAAAGACGAAGCTGCTGCTGGGCGTGTTGGGTCGCGGGCAGCGGTGACGGGCTCCCACTGCGCGGGGCAAGTGGGGAGTGGGCCCGTCGAGCAAGCGGTGGCGTAGTAGAGAGATTGCCCTGCTAGCTTTGCAGCAAATACTACTGTATCTGAAATCGGAGGTGTGACGTGCAAAAATGCCTGAGTAGGCAGAGTGCTAGGGGTGCCCTGAAAGCGAGACTNTGCTCTGGGTAGCTGACTCGAACCATATGGTTTGGTCCCAAGGCTTCTTTGGGTTTTTAGAAGAAGTTCAAAAAGTGCCTATTTGCATCGTCTTGAAACATTGATATTCCAAGCACAAATAGTTTTGCATAATTTATTACTCTCGCTGTAGCTTCGCTCATACTCTAAGTTCAACTTCAAAGTACTGCATCCTCACTCGTAATTATTTATGTGCAGCAAAACAAAACAAAACAACATTAAGTGCCATCCAAGGATTGCTGTGTTTCATTTGATGGAGAAACTCAAAGTTCTTCTGTAGTCACAAAATTTCTTGTTCATTTATTAAGAGCCAAAGTCAGAATAAAAATAACCTTTCCAGCAGCCGTCAACATTTGCCTTTCCTGGAACTTGGACTGATCAGAATCAAGTGCTCGTAGAAAGCAAATACGTGTTGCCTGGATGATGGCGGGTACTCGCCATCAGCTGTTCAATTTGGGCAATTAAGATATGTGTGTCAGTTCCACTTGCATTTAGAGTAAGACCGGCTTGCCGGTTCTCACACACTGCCTCAGTGCAGCAATATTTCAGCCGCAAACAATGTCAGGGAGTGTTCGGCTATGACTGTTACTTGCTTCCCCCAATTTACTTGCGCTAGAGCACTGGAAAGATGCGGTTGACATTCAGAGACTCAGAGCTGAAAGGGGCCACTTCTGCCTCCCTTTGTATCGGGGGGACCGCCTGCCGCTCTGGGATCCTGTTGCTCCTGCGGCTCGTTAGCAAAGACGAAGCTGCTGCTGGGCGTGTTGGGTCGCGGGCAGCGGTGACGGGCTCCCACTGCGCGGGGCAAGTGGGGAGTGGGCCCGTCGAGCAAGCGGTGGCGTAGTAGAGAGATTGCCCTGCTAGCTTTGCAGCAAATACTACTGTATCTGAAATCGGAGGTGTGACGTGCAAAAATGCCTGAGTAGGCAGAGTGCTAGGGGTGCCCTGAAAGCGAGACTTCACCAAACCCGCTTTACTTGTGAAATCTGCTTCCCAGTTGTTAGGTTCCCCTCGTCATGATCTTGGGGCTCCTGCCGATCGATTCTGCCCTAGCTAATGGACGGTTGTGGAGAGCAATGGGGGCTTGCTCTCATGATCTGCATCCCTCCCGTCGTCGTGTGGATGCTAATGAAGGGTACCAGGGAGATGTCAACCATTACGATAGACAGGATCTCAATAAAGCAGTGTGCATGGATCATTGAGCATCTTTGTTGTAAAACAAATGGCCTGTGGTCAGTTAATCATATGAAGAAACATCTCCCAGGCCTCGTGGCATTGTTCATAAGTCCTAAATCCTCTTGCAATTTCATAAACAGAACATCTGTTAAAATATGGAGAAATTACAGTCTGGAACGGTTGTTAGGAATGTGGCTGCTGCAGATTGCTGGGGAAAAGGAGCGGTAGATTTATTTTTTTTGCAAAAGGCTCATCTCTCCACCATCTGAACTGTCCTTTTGCCTCCAGCTTGCAGGTCTCCTTATGCTGAGTCTGCCATTCTCGCCGTGCCCGCACAGCCCCACTCGGGTGCTGCAGGAGCCCCCTGCGGCGTCCATGCTTGCTTGGGCACCCCAGCGATGGGCAGCGTGTGCCCTGTGCTGCTTATCCGGGGGCCGTTGTGCATGGCCGACGGCTGCACGGCCTTCGGTGACACGTCGCTCCTTCAGCGTCACAGCGCATGGAACGGGCTGCCTGCCACCGCGGTGTGAACGCGGGCTGGCAGCAGCCCAGGGCCCCGTGCGGTCTGGTGCGTCTCGGCGCTGCGCCTTCCGTGGAAATGCAGTGGTCGTGGTACAGATGGACCATCTTTGTTTCCTGCCCTTGTTTCTCCCCCACTGGAAGGGCATGGTGCTGGAAGGTCACCTGCTCTGACGGTAACTCACAAAAGTCTGTCCGCGCTCTGCTTTAGTGCCATCCCCACTGCTCCCGAGGCGAGTGCTGGGTGAGCAGGAGCAGCCGCTGCTGATGGGGCAGTGGGAGCCGCTTCCCCGGGCACAGGCGGCTGCAGACGTCCCGCTCCCCCGCGCAGGGGCTGCCGGCGGGTTCCCCGACCAGCCGTAAGCCTCATGCAAACCCCTTCGCTACCCCTGCCCTTTCCAGAGTCGAGGTGGGAGCCCCGGTTTGTGCCAGGGACACTCGCACCCACGGCGAGTCGTGGTGCACGGGCGGCAGCGTGCTGCTGGCACCTGCGTGCTCTCCTGCTGCTGGGTGCAGGTGCTGGGGTGAGTGGGGAGAGGTGGGGGCCGGCAGGAGGGCAGGCAGCCCTGCTGGAAAGGTGGGGCAGATCAGGCAGTGTAGGAGTGAATTTGCACGTGGAAGCATCCTAAAAGGCATGGGAGAGGGTGAAAGCCAATTAGCAGAGCAAAGGCAGAGAAGCAAGCCCCAAAGAAAGGGTTTGGTAAAGCAGAGCACTCTGGAGAGGATTAAAAATAGGTGTTGATAAACCAGGGCTGGGCTGCTAAGACGTAAAGTAGGAAAGGAAAACAAAATGCTTGACGGTGACTGGAGAGCTTCCTCGTCCCAAGCCCCGCCGCGGGCAGTTTGTGCCCAGCAGTGCCGGCAGCAGCACCCGGGGTGCCCCGTGCCGAGGGCACCGGCTGCAGAGCACAAGCCGTAGCCCTTCTGCCCTTCCAAAGAGCTGCTGGGGATGGTGCGACCTGCGCTGCAGCTCCTCGCGCCCTGGATGCTGAGTGACGTCGCGGAGGCTCTCCACTGCCTGGCCTGCTGGAAGGGCGACGCTGTGCAGCGGGGAGCGCCGGACAGGGGTGCCAGAGGCGGCGGCGGGGCTCCAGCGTTCGCAAAGGGCCTCCCGGGTTGCATGGTGTTTCGTGGACAAACTTGCGAGTCTGCAGCCCAGGGTGCCAGCTGGACGTCCCCTCTGCCCGTGTGTGCGGCGGAAGCGCTCCCGGGGACTGACAGGCCATTAATTACTAACAGCAATTAATCCATGGTGGAAGCCTGGACAGTCAGCGCCGCAGCCCGTTTGACTGTTGCGAAAACGAGGAGCTGTGCGTTAGAGCAGCCAGACCCTCTGACGGACCGTGAATCCCTCGTTAGCTGGCAGCATGCGTACACCTTTTTTGGCAGAAGGTCACAGATTCGCTGTGTTGTTTTTGCCTAGATTTATCTAATTCTACGTTAAACTGCTTTGAAGTAGCTCCCAGCCATGTAAAACTGGGTGCGCTGGGCCACGCTCCGGCCTCGCTCCAAAGGAGAGGCTGCCTTTCCGTAGCAGCTCTCTACTTGTCTTTGGTCCCTGGAAATCAGTTCCTTCTGTGGAAGGCCTGGAATTGGTGTCTGTTGCTTTTCCATCATGATTTAAAAAAAAAACCTAATCTAACCGTGGCTGTCCCAATTTACAGTTCGTGTTTCAAGAAAGTGGCTCTTATGTCTTGCCAGCCCTCAGCACGTTTGCTTGTTAAATTATGCATATGCTAATGAAGTGTGAAAANAAAAACCCTAATCTAACCGTGGCTGTCCCAATTTACAGTTCGTGTTTCAAGAAAGTGGCTCTTATGTCTTGCCAGCCCTCAGCACGTTCGCTTGTTAAATTATGCATATGCTAATGAAGTGTGAAAATCAGCCAAATAACAACTCTCTGTAATCGCTTAATGTCCCCAGAGCACTGTGGCTTTTTTATTATTATTATTTTATGATTTGTGACCCGTTCTGAGTCACGTTTCTGCAGGGCGTTCTTCCAACAACTGAGGTTAATTGGTATTTTCACTTTTTCCCCTTCTGAAAGAAGCTCAAACATGTGCTCAGAACCCATGGTGCAGTTTGCATTTTCCGTTTTGAGTTAAGTAATCCTCGGATTTTCATTAGAGTGGGGAGCAGCTTCCCAGCACGACTGCCAAAACCCGTGTCATTACTCTCAGCTTGCGCCTTGGCGCATGGGGAGGGTCCGCGTCAGCTGTTGGGTGTCCTGCAGTCACTTTTGCTACGATGGCCGTTTTGGGGCAGTGATGCTGCTCCTTGTGCCCCCTTGACGGCGTCCCCCGTCCCCGGGATGAAGCACTGTCTCACCGTGCGTGCAGACAGCCGCAGTGGCAGCCTGCTGATCTGCCCAGAGCATTCCTCCAGAATATTAAAACGTTTGATTCCCTGGCTCTCCCGTCACCGCCACGGTGGAGCCTGTACAAACCATTATGTCCAATGCAGGCTGTACTGGGCAGGCAACAAAGCAGCGTAAGGAGGGTGTTGCATTGACAGCATGTCATCTGTCACTAGGAACTGCTGATCCTCCTTCCCGGCACAAACCAACGTCGGGTGCCCTGTTCGGGCGCTGCATCATCCCGCGCGAGGCAGGCATGTGCGAGCTGTCGTGGTGCCGATCCCTCTTTGCAGCAGCTTGTCCCAGTTGCGTTAGTGTAACTGGGCACCGCCAGACTTGCAAAGGCTGCCCTGGTGTGGCAGCGACGCTCGGAGTCAGCGGAGGTGGGCGAAGCTGCGCTGTTTGGGTGGGGAGCTCTGGGCTGAAGCCGGCTGTGACCCGTACTTCAAGCAGGGTTTGAGTCTGTTCTATGTGCTGTATGGCCGTACCCAGCAACTGTAATTCACTTGGTGAATCTCGGTGGGCAGCTGTCTTCGGCTGAGTATTGGGCAGGCCACGGATGGCGTATAAAAACAGTGTTGCCTAACATCTGGTAACATCTGGTAATCAGCTTTCTCATGGAGAACACGGGGAGGAATAGAGACAGGGTACCTAGCTCTTACCTCACAGAGGTGTGGTGATGATTAATATTTGCAGAGCCTTGAAATCATTCCTCGAAGATGGTCTGTGGGAGAACACACTGTTTATCACTGCAGGTTTTCAGTGGAAGTGGTTGGATGTGGTATGCTTAACGTCTGTTCGGTGCTGACCATAGGTGCTTGGGACACAGCAACCCTTCTCCTGCTGCCTCAGAGCCATTTTTCACACTCGCCCCGCTCCCCTCGTGTCAGTAACTGGCTGGTGTTCAGGATCTCTATGCTTGTGGGGCCTCGCCGTTCATCCGAGCGAGGTACATCCGACGCCACAAATGCTGTGGTGTCGCGCTCTTCACCACTAACCAGAGCTTTGTCCGAACAAAGCGTGGGCAATAGAGGGAAAATAGTTCTCCACCTCCTTTTGTGACGAGGCACTAACTCTTGGGAAATTACATAATTGTTTTAAAAAAAAACCCCAAACACACGTAAAGCCCAATGTTTGCAGTGGCGGTGCGGCAAAAGACTGTTTAAATCCAGGCGGTTTTGCCTTGCAGCCTGCGCCATAAATCGGAGGTTGCTGTGAACCTGAGACCGGCCAAGGCTGGAAATGTCCCTGAGCCGTAGGTCACTGCGGGGAGCAGCAAGGGACGTACTCGTAGTGGGCCCCGGCCTCCCTGGAAATCATCAATTAAGTCTTGTTTGATAGAAAATTGGTGGACCTGGGAGTGGGATGCTTTAGTAAAAGCGCGTCAGTGTTGCTGTTCAATTGCACGTGGATTTTCTGAAATAGCATCGCCATGGCTAGACGAGCGATAGCTTTCTGCCGCTGCTCGGCCCTGTCGTGTTGCAGGATAGTTTTCTGTATTTGTCTCTGCATTTGTCGCTAGTTTTAGAATTAAAAACTCAGTTTTCCGTTCACTCTCATGAATTTTGCCGCGTTGCTGTGTTAACGATGAGACCTCACTAGGAACGACCAGGTTCAGCTGCGACTCTGGTTCCTGCACTGTGGCGGATGAACAACGATTATCTCAGTCTGACAGTTTTGTCCAAAATATTTTGTATAAATACTGCCTCAGGAAGCACTATGTTTAGCTTCAATGACACAGCCCCGACACCAGAAACAGAGCTCCCAGAGAAGATCTTTAAGTCTCTGTCAGAATCAACTTAATTAAATCCCATCTGACTCAGAGAGGGTTTTCATTTGAGCTAATGAATGTCCGTGCTTCCATTTGGAAGCGTATTGCACCCGGAGTTTATTCCATGATAACAAGCAAGGTTTGTCTGCCTGTTTCCACTAAGGATGGATTAAAATAAATCCAAATAAATTTTCCTTCCAAGAGAACAAAATCCATGGTAGAATGATTAATTAAAAATTAAAGGCAAGGAGTCAGCAGTTAATTTCTCGGCGTGCAAGACATTGCTACGTGGCCCGCCCCATGCTGGCGGTGGACACACCAGTGGGCTGGGGTGCTGGCGTGGCGGCAGCCCTCGCGGCCCGTTTGTGCTGCGCGGAGGAGTGGGTCTGAACTGGTCACCTGAGGAATGGACACGAGTATGGTGACGTTGGGAGGTCCTCAAGTGCACGTCGAGCCAGCGGGTCAGCTGGGGACCCTTGCTGGGGTAGGAGCGCAGCCACTGAGGGTGGTGGGAGTTCAGGGCCCCGAGCAGGAGCGATGCCGTTCACCCAGCACCCACCCCGACCGTAACCCTGAGATAAGTTGTTGTGGTGCATGTCAGCAGAAAAGCAGGGGAACTTTCTGGGCTCCCCAGGCTGCTCCAGAGGACATTCACGCTTTCAGCTCTGTGCAATCCTAGTCATTCGCACACTTAACTCAGTAAAAATCAACAGACTGGTTTGTGCTAATGGAAAGGCTTTGCCCGAGAGCAATCGGCAGATTATTGAAAGGTCCTTCAGTGTTCTGCAACATACATTTCTTGCAGGTGACGGTGATGATTAGGAGCCTAGCTACGATCCAACTGTGGACATCTTTAAGCTTGAAGATAGTAGTTCTCCCATGTTAAAGATGAATTCTTGTTATCACAACGTAGCAGATCCTAAGAATAGCACGACCGTGACCTCTCCGTTTCGGGTGCAGATTGAGTAGTGATTTATCGCTCAGGGAAGTAAGCGAGGCTGTTTCTTTTTTGGGCAGACAGGAGGAGGTATTCCAGCAGCGCATTAGATCCTTATCTAAGTCTGGAGAAGAGCAGCACAACCAGGTGCACATGTGAAATTCCTGATCGGTTTCAAAAAGAAATATTTGGTATTTACACTTGCAATTTACAAACCAAGTATTTTTTACTGTTACTTACCAGCAAGAGAGAATGCTTTCGTAGTCAGACGAATCGTAGGAACTGTCCAGGGTGAAGGCGAGTGCATTCTGTGCCCCAGGCAGCACGGCTTCGGGCTTTGCCGTGGGGTGCTGTGGCCGGTGAGCACCACGAAGGCAGGTTCCTCGTGTGGTCAGCTGCAGCCTGCTTCACGTTGAAACTGGGCAGGACTCTGCAGAGGCTGGTGCCTGTTACGTTTTCTGAACCATTATGTCGAAGGATGCTGAATGCCACCAGGTACAGAAGTGTGTGTGCACGCACTGCGGACGGAGCAAGAAACGCGGAGTTCAAAGATTGACTCATTTATAGCTATAATCTCCTTCTTCAGCTGCTGGGCAGATTACTTCTAAGCAGTTCATTTCAGTGGCTCAGAACATCACTTAATGAACCCAACACTAAATTGAAAGACAGAAAGTTTAATTAAAATACTGCATGGAAAATGTCCTGAGACAAGCTCTTCCAGGCAGATGGAAAGGGATGGCACAGACATTCAGCTTCCATTGGAAGAAACGTTAAGGTACGCAGAAAATCTAGTTTATTATGAGCAGATAAAATGTGTGTCGAGGACTGGCCCTGCTCAGGGGCTCTGTCAAGCTTTTCCTGGGTTAATGTGGGTTTTTGCACTGCTTCGGGAGGGGTTTGTGCCCCTGGTCGAGCAGTGGTGGAGCTGCGTCGTCGAGCCCTGCACGGCGGCCACCTGCCATGGGTGCAGCGCCTTCAGCGCCTGCGGGAACCGGGCACGTGCCGGGGGAGGACCCCAAGCGGCACCAGTCCCCGAAGGCAGCGGGGAAGGTGGCATTGGGTGCTGACAGGCCACACCGCCTCCTGGGGAGGGGACCATGGCCTGGAGGACGAGCGCAAGGACCTGCAGGCAATGGGACTTGACTGAGGCAGACGCAGGAGAAATGCTCTTGGTGGAGCGCTGTGGTGGCCGATGTCAAAGGGAAACGCCTTCTTTGCCTGGGTGCGGGGCGGCTCTGATGGCGTAGGTACGGCCCTGTGCTTTGAGTAGCATCACCCAGCACCGCTGGGCTGCAGCTGCTTGAGCCCAACGCGAAAGAAATCCTTTTGTGGTGCCTTCCTACGTGATAGAGCCCCAGACGCTGGATTAAGCCATCTTTAGCTGATTAAATTCAAATCTGTGCAACAAATGCCAGGGACTGCCTGTACGTAGCTTTAGTGTGTTTGCTTTCCCCTAAATACAGAACTGGGATATGAAGCGCGTTCTTTCAAACATCAGCGCTCTCCGAACGCTGTGGCTTCCATGTAATGCTTTTTGTGATGTCCATCCTGTGAGTGCCTGGCCTGGGCGCCGTGCCTGGCCTGGGCGCCGTGCCTGGCGCCGCACTGCCTGATCCCTGTGACAGGTATTACAGAAACTGCCTGGGGAGTCTGAAGCACTGGAAGAGGTGGCTGGCCGGAAGGTCTTTGGACCTTAAGGGAAGGGGAAGGCCGTTATGGCAGACTTTGAGGGGAGCTGGGAGCGGGCAGAGTGCTGCTGGCGAGGGAGGACCCTGTGAGAAGCCTCGGGCGAGCTGCCCTGCTCCTGGCTGCCGGCTCTCGACTTTACTCAGGAGTCAGAAACCTGGGAAGGAGGAGAAAACAGAAAAACTCTCTGATGGGGCACGTTCTGAGCTGAGTAGCCCAGAGGGCGGGTATGGCGTAGGGGGTTCAGGCAGCTCGTTCAGTCATCCCGTGCCCGGGTGTGCCCACCGGTGAAATTGCTCCCGTGAGTCTCTGTGTTTGTAAAGTACTTTGTGATCCTTCGTGGAGTAAGTCTCTATCGGCGGTGCTTGTTACTGAACGCTCGGCAGCAGTGTCCTGTTAGAAACGCCGCTTGCAGAAGGAAACCTCTGTAGCGGTTGCTGCGTGTTGTACGGCCTGCGTTCAGCCTGGGTGCGTGTCCAGGGGCCCCAAACTGGGATAACGAGACGGAGACTGCCATCAGCGCGAGGTGATAACGAGTTTTGGTCATGAGCTGAAAACAGCTGCTGTACATGAGAGGAAAGCGTGCTGCTTCCAAATTTTACTCGCTTAGCTGACGTTTGGGTACTTCTAATTTAAATTTTTAAAAAATCAATAGGTTTTGCTGATAAGCTAACAGATGGCTTCAGCAAGATGACCAGAAAGACAGAATGTGTGGCACACTGAGCGTTTTGGCAAAACATCCATCCTGGTGTCTGTATGCCGACCCCTTTGCTGTAATAATAATTTAACAGGGATATACACATATTTGGGTTTCCTGGGTTTGCAAGGCAGTGTCTTGAGAATACGTGCGCGTACTGACGGTCAGGCTGTTGTTGTAGTGCTCAGCACAATGTTGATCCTGCTAGAAAAGCAGCCTTTGTATTCCTGCTGAGGACAAGGATCTTTTCAATACAAAGAGCTAAGTATTGTTAGTAGCTGTGAATTCGTGCTCCTGTGTCAGCTGTTCAGGTTTCAGCAACCGGTGATGCCACTGGAAACTACAGGGTTTTGGCAGGTATCTGGAAAGCGGACCACCTTCTGGGTTGCTTATTCCTTTGTGCCCGTGAATGAGAAGTGCCCAGACGGTCTCGTGGCAGACCCGGTAGAGAGCCCGAGGTTTGCAGAAGTCTGTAGGGTTTTTAAAAGTGTCAGTGTGGAAAGGATGGAGGACTTAATTGATACTCAGGTGCTTTTTACAAAGTCTAATTTATTTTAAGAGTGTATTTTTGCAGGCGGTCTTGGATTTTCTGTTGCGATCCCTAAGCCCAAGTCAGCCATATCGAGGAGGTTTTCTGTCTTTTGCCTCTCGGTCTCTTGGCAAAAGGATGGCAACGCTAATTCTGCAGCGAGCCGAGGCCCAGGGTGCAGTCGGAGGAGTCGTCTGGGGATGCCTCTGGCAGCATGAGCCCACTCAGCGGCACGCCGCGGGCACCCGGCGCAGCGTCCAGCCAGGAGCGCAGGGGCTGGGGAGGGAGAGGCACGGTGTGCGCGGAGGTGCTGGCACCGGGGAGCAGCGGCAGGCGCGGACAAACTGCTCCCGACCAGATCACCGAGCGCTGGTCCTCTGATCCCCTTTAACAGCAGAGACGCCAGCAGGTAATGGAAGGCTGTACTTGCGTCCGTGTGTGTGCGCGCAGGAGGGATAATCTGGAAAAGAATAGTAAACAGAGAAGAAAGCTGGTACAGGAAACGATGGATTTCAGTGATTGCACAATTCGTGACAGGTTTCGTTTCCTTTGAAATTACCGCGCTCTGTAGAGCATGTTTTGTTATTATCTTAAGCATAATTACAGCGTGTCTGTCCCACCACAGCCTGGATTATTAAGGGGGCGTCTTTAAACCTTTTCCATCGCGCGCAGAGCTCTGCACGTTTGCTTTCCACGAGCAGGCAATGCAGCCTCCTCCCCTGCTGAGGTGTGTTTTTAAGTTCGTATCTTGGAGGTCGATGGTGCTAACCTGGTGCTGGGAGGACAGGCCCCAGAAACGGCTCTCGCTGTCTCCAGGTGCCAGGAGGGGCCGCGGGCACTCGCGTGGGGCATGGCCCATCCTGCGGCTCGGCCTGGGCCGGGGGTCTTCGTGGGGGCGAGAGCCGGTCCCCGCAGCCGAGGCTGTGCCGTGCTGGCTGGGGAGCGCCCGCTCGGCTGCTGGGGGGCTGATCCAGGTCTCCGGCAAAGCGAGGTGCTCTGGGACACCGTAAAGCAGCTGTTAATTTTCCTCTCAAAGTGAGAAGGATTATTTGCGCTGGTAGAGAGATTCTCTGCGTCCCGCGCTAATTGTCTTGATTAACATGCCGTTCCGCCATCACAGGTGTAATGTATAACAGCTCTGTAAGGTTTTCATAGCCTGACCAATTAAAAATTGTCATTAATCCAAGAGCTAACGAGTTGCGCATCTTAATGCTGACAGAGGAGTTTTGTGTTGCACGTGCAAATCTACGACCAGCGAGAGCTCGTAGTGCACGCGTGCGCAGGCGTTTCGGGGCTGGCCGGGCTGCCGCAGCCTGCGACGGGGGAGCCGGGGCAGCCTAATTGAAACCAGCCCTGTAGCTTTGCTGCTCTCTGTCAACCAACTCATCTGCGTGCAGCGAGCGTGTCTGGTTAATGAGGGGTGTCGCGTCTGGCCTGGGGACGTGTGCTGGCAGGGGCTGGGGGTCGGGAGCGCAGGGAGCGGGGAAAGAGCAGCGCTGGGTGCAAGCACCATCCATGAGGAAGGGAGCAGGAGCCCAGAGCAGGGGGTTTTGCTGTGTACGCCAGCCTTCGCCTTCCTGCTTTCAGCCCTTGGCCTCGGCCTTTGCTTCTTGCCCAGAGCCAGTATTTTCTGAAGCAAGCTTTTCTCCCCAGAGAGCAATGACAACTGCACACCCCGTGGGACACGGCCCGCGGCTGCTGCAGCGTGGTGTCGCAGCCTGCTCCGGTGCAGCAGCAAAGCTGCAAGCGGCTCCTTGGTGGCCAAAGGGCCACATCCTTCCCCGCAGGAGGGTTTTCCCTGGGCTTGTCGGGATCTGGGTGTCCCTGCCCAGCGTACGGGAGCTCTTTCCCACGCCTGTGGCACATGAGTGTCCTGGTAGGAGGTTTGGCCCAGCCTGTCACATCGACCGATCCCCCGCACCTCTCTCCCTCCGCCTCCCCTCTTCCCTCTGCGCTGTGCTCCTTGCTCGTCCCCACACTGATGGGAGGGCAAAGGACTGCTAAGCCCCAGGGCACACCTTTGCCTTCCAGTAGTAGCTCTTACCTCCCCTCCCCGTGCTTCCTGGGGACCTGTCTGTCACTGCAGGGCAGAAGGCGCGATCCGTCGCTCCCGGATGCGGGGTAATGGCCACGCTGCGTGGCCGGGCAGGAGGGGCCGGAGCCCTACATCTCCTGGGTCTCGCCTTCAGTAGGGAGGGGGAGAGCGAGAGCGTTTCTGCTCCACACTGGGAGAGGTCCCGAGCTCCCTTGACATGGAGGCTCCAGCCCTTTGTTCCGACGCGTGTGCCCGGTACAGTCAGCTGCGATGGGACCGTATGAAGTCAAGATGTGTCAGGATGAGAAAGAAGCGTCTCTGTCAAGTGCCGTACTAAGTTACCGCTCTGTCTGAAAGCTGCTGTTGGCTTTCTTTTCTGTTTCATTATTTGACTTCTGTAACGAACCGACCCATCGCGTTTCGAAGCTGCGTGTTTTTTCCTGATTGTGTTCAGCTCCGGAGGAGCGTTCAGTCGCAGCTGCCACGTGACGGGGACAGAGCGCTGCCCCGGGGACCTGGGACCACGAGAGCCGCTGCTCTCCATGCACCTTCATGCTAAACACTTCCACAACGTTATTTCCTCCTGAACTCTCATTTCAAGCAGTTACAGTGGACTAAACCTTGCAAGGGCGGTGGGAGAGAAGTAAATTCACATTTTTCATGTAGGCACTCTGAAACAGGCGCTGCAGTGGGGGGTGCTACAGAGATGCACTGGGGGAGCTACCAGATGGAAGCTTCATTCGTCTACGTCGGTTGCTCTAAATTATTCTTTGCTGTAACAAGGGCAGAGAAATTTTGAATGTGCCAGTATTTTTAGCAATTAAATCTAGGAGAGTTATTCCATTTTGGGGAAGAGTAGCAGCTGCTGCTAGCTCTGCAGCCTCGCATCGTCGCGACGAGAAGCCATCCCCAAGCGGCAGAGCTCAGCAGCACGTCCAGCCCTCCCCGAAGCTGCCAGGAGTCCGACTCCGAGCTGTGACTCCAGCCCGACCCCTGCACAAACAGGACTCGCAATGGGCCTGGCTGCAGCCCTGGCCCGTCTGGGACGGAGGGGCCGTGCCGGTGCAGGGGCCGTGCCGTGATTTGCAGTGTCGGCGAGCAGCGGTGTTTCGGGGCGTTGTGCTGATGATACCAGATCCTCACTGGGCTTAATGCAGTGGAATTGATTTCTTTTTGCCAGGCTATCATTCACCTCAGCAGGGAAAAATCAATGCAGATCAATCACATGTGATTTTGCATGCCATTAGATCCCAGTTTAACCTCTGCTGTCCTCTTCCCTTCCCAGCCGCTCCCCAGCCATGGACCACACAGTTTGGTGGAGGATTGATGGTCTGGGCTCAGCCCTGTGTGACCGTGCGAATCGCGCTTTGCCGTTGTGGTGGGCCTCGGTGGCACTTCCCTGTCCCCTTCCAGCTCCATAGCCTTGCCCACGCTTTCCTCTGTAGCTGTCTCGTGTAGCCGAGGGCCCCTGAAGTTCTCGTTTTGGTTCCTCGTTAACACTTTCACAGGCAGGGAAGGAAGCTGTATTCAGGTCTTCGGAGGAGCTTTTTGCTCTGACTGCAGGGCTGGAGACCGGGAGCTCTGGTTCTGCCGCCGGGTGCACTGGGGGTCCTGGGGCTGGGTCCTGCTCCGGCAGCCGGTGCTGCTCTTGGTGCTGCTGGGATGCCCTGCTGCGTTTCCTGGGCAGTGTTTCCAGGATGCCCTGGCTGTCCACCCAAGAGGTGAATCTGTAAAGCTTCCAAGTCTCTGAACTGGCCAGGATGACTCCTCAGCTGCCTTCCTGGCGCAGAGGTCCCCGTTTGTGTGGGTCAGGAGGGACTGGCCCCAGAAGCACCCACGATAGAAACGCACGGTTGGCCTGTCTGCGTTGGGACTGGCGTTTGGTTCGTTGGTTTGGGTTTTTTCTTCTGTAAATCCGAACTTTCAAAAGTGAGAGCAGGTCATGGTTCCTTTAAAGCGCCTTGCGGTGTTCAAGGCTGCACGTTGGTGTTTTCACAACGCTCCATCAAAACTCCGCAAAGCTATATTTAAAGCTCTGACATGCAGCATGAATTCCTCATTGCTGACAGCGTGTGCATTTCAGACTTATTAGAAAACCCTGCTCTTTCTCTTTTTTTTTTTTCCTAAGAGAGGCAGACAGAAAGGGAAACCGAAGGCATGTGTTTTAAACAGTTAACTGCAAAGAGTCTCACAATTTCCCGAGCAAGATAAGACCCACAGGCTGTCACTGAGGTTCGGAGCCTGGAGTCCTCCTCGGGAGGCTGAGGACTGTGCTGCATTATTCAGTGGGAACTCAAAGGTTTGCATCCTTCTCGAAACCCTTTTCTGAGCTCGGGGTCCACCTCCTGCCACGGAGCAGTGGGACCTGCACCGAGACCCCCGCAGAGAGCCCATGGGTGGGCTCGTGACCTGGCCCTCCCGTTACCGGACACAGCTGTGTCCTTCATTTCCCTCCCTAAGCCCTTGAATTTTTCATGCCCTCCTCGTGCTTCCATCATCCACCTGAACAGTTCCAGAGGTAGATTTTGTTCTGCAGTTAACAGGACCTGTGGGCATCCTATTAGCTTTCTCCGTGGCAGCTGAGCAGCAGGCTGGGCGCGGGGATCGCCTGTGACGGCTCTGGAAGTTCCTGGTCCAGGGCAGCATCGCTGTCTGCTCGGCAAGTGCCCCCTGCCCCGCTCCATTCGAGGGTCTGACTTGGGGGGGGGCGGGAGGAGACACACGTTTGTGGTGAGTTATTACCCCACACTTATCAGCATTAAACTGGATTTGACAACTCCTAGCCTGGGATTTGAATGATCTAAATCCTTCTTCATTTGGCAGCCTGGTTTGCTGTTATTTATGGTGCTTCCCAATTTATTATCATTTGCAGAGTTGGAGGCTTTGTGTGTGGTGCCATCCGCCGAGTGACTTATACAAATAACAAAAGGAACGGGGCATCCGGAGCCGAGCTGCGGCCATGCGTCCCCTCCGCAGCCCTCCTGGGGCACGTGGTGCCGGGGCCCGGCTGAGCAGGCAGGAGCATGCCAGCGAGCCGGGGACGGTCTGGTGCAGTGGGGAGGCCGGGAGCTGTGGGAGAAAGGCAGAGCTCCGCTCTTGAGGAATCAGGGAAGGAGCTGGCCGACGGTGTCACGTGCACAACGCCAGGGCCTGTGTGCAGGTGCTGGGGCGTGGGGCTGCCCACCACCCAGCCCAGAAGAGACCTGTCCCTCTGGGAAGACAGCCAGAGGGGAAGGAGATGCAGGAATAAGGGACCGGGATCAGGTCCCTGGTGTTTTTCCTTCCTGGACTCCCAGCGTTTGTGGATTGCCCTCAATTACAGAGCCGGTGCAGGTCTCGGGGACCGTCAGGCCCAGAGCAGAGCTGCAAGGGCTGACGCGTTCCCCTCTGCTCTGCCCCAGGTGTCGGGGCCAGGGGGAACCTCTGGGTCCCTCTGTGATAGGGCTTGCCCCGAAAAAGCTGATGGTTTCGTCCTGGGGTAGGGCCGGTATCGCGTCTTCAGTAGGTACGCAAAAACGCAAAGGGGGAGAAATGACGTTCTGTAGTCGTCGTGAGCACGGTGCAAGTGCATTCCTGAAAAGCTAATTAAAAAATTGTGGGTCATCCCGTAAAGCTCTGGATGTTGAAGGTTGCTGTAGAACAAGTACCTCAGCTGCAAAGGGTGTTCTTGCCTGCCGACAGATTTTTCCCTGGCTTCCCCTACTTTGAACTTCTATCTTGCTGCGTGGTGTCCCCACGGCCTCTCTGCCAGGACTGGTGTTACCAGGGCCCTTCTGCGTGGGGCTGATGATGATGGTGGGGCAGGAGGGACGTGCCGGGAGCAGGGACGAGGTGCCTGGGATGCTCTGGGAGTGGGACGGGGCACCCAGGCCCCTGCGTTGGTGGGCAGGAGGAGAGCAGCGGCAGCGTGGGCAGCTGCCCGCTCCGGCTCAGGCTGCTCCGGGGATGCAGCTCCCCTGGTTTTGTCTTCTTTATAAATAACGGGTTCGTTTTCCCTTTCCTCGTGGAGAGCACGCCTTCCCTCCACACTGGGAGAGGGGGAGGGCTGTCTCTGTGTGTATTATAAATTTTCTGTTTTTCTGATAAAACTGTATTGCTACGGCGGAAATCAAATCCCGTCTTCGATATTTTTAGCATGAAAGCGTGAAGGAGCCCTGATGCTGCGGGGAGGGAGGACGGGCGGGTGCTGGCGGAGGGGAGGGTCTCCATGGAAACTGTTTTCTTTAAATTCCCGCATTCGGGGCACTGAGCGTGTAGGAGGTGATGAAGGAAATGAAAAAAGCAAAAAAAGAGAGAAGATTTTTTTTCCTTTCTGTTGTCACAAAACTGCTGTAGGAACCTTAGGAGAAATGAGCATAAATTATTGATCATTTCAATGCGAATACGTGTGAATTTTAATTAATAATCACCCTGTCCTGTCTCTCGAGCGCGGTGGGTGGGGACGAGCAGGCAGCAGCCCGTGACCGACCAGCCTGCGCTGGAGGGGCCCAAGTTTGTCGAGAGACGTCTTTGCGCAGGATCTGAGGCTGCCCGGTGCTCCCCAGTTGCAGCCTCACCCCTCGGGGCTGTGTTCCCACGCAGTGCCAGGCTGCTGTTCCGACCCAGAGACGTCGGGGGGAAGAGCCGGAGCCCAGCCCGCAGGTGCCTGGAGGTGATGCTCCTGTCGACGGTGGTGGGTTTTCGGGTGGGTTGAGTAAATCTGGTTGCGAGAGGGTTTTTTTAATTGCTGGATTTTTTTTTAAGGTATGGAAGTGTGTTGTTAGCCAGGCTCTGTTGTTACCCGTGTCTGAAATGCTGATGGCAGGCATGAGCAAACCGTCGGCCCTGGAGGTTCTGTGGACCTGCGTCCTCCTTCCCCGCAGGCGCAGAGTAAAGGGGTGGTGGGGCCGGGATGGCGGGAGCATCCTCGTGGTGCAGGGCCCCGGTGTTTCAGAGAGCTCTGCTGACAAGGTGATGCATTAGGTAGCAGGCGCCGTCTGAAAAATGTCTCACTGCAGCACGAGAAGCTATTTTTAATTCATTGAGAAGTGGATGACCTAAAACCAGCAGCTGGTGATCGAGAAGATGAAATAGTGCGAAACAGATACATTTTCAACCGAGTAATTTTAGAAGGCAAAAATACCGCTTAGTGCAAGGTGCACGTTACCACTGCCCGGCCATGGCCTCTGCAGTGCCTTGGCTGCTGCTGCGGCTTCTGTTCCTGGCCCGTCCCTGGCGCGTTCTCCGTGTGACACCAACGCTGACGCCAGGCTCGGCCGAGGACATCGCGGCGATGCTCACCGGGGTGGAATGAGTGAAAACCTCTGCTCGAACTGGGGCTTGGGGCAAGCTGCTGCGCCAGATTTGGTTCCAAACACAAAGTTTCTCAGTGCTCGAGCGTGTTTGTGGCTGTGGCATCTGCAGCCGTGGGTGCAATTACCTGTGAGAATGCGAGATGGCTCTTGGCTTAACTTTTCAGGGACGTGTTTTTTTCTTTTAGCTGTTAGACCCAGCGTCTTTTCTTGGAAATTGCCAGTTGGTCTTCCTGATTCTGCAGGATCCTCAAATGCTGCAGCAAGTCTGGGAGGTTCGCAGCAGCACGGGTGGGGGTTGCCCGGTCCAGGTGTTCCTTTCCAACCCTTAACAGGTGTTTAAAAATACCTGTCCTGTGCTTTGGGAGGCATTGGCTGAACGTGGTGATTGTAGGAAAGAGAACTGTATCAGGTGGATGTTCCGTTCCGTGACGTTTTGCTAATTTAATTTCGGAGGTTCTACATTCAGTGCAGCCTCTTTGCAAAGGTTTCCCTCACGCACGGGTCTTCGTGGGTCCTTGCTGTTCTGGCCCACCGGTCAAGCAAATCCAAGGTTAAAGAACTGGGTGAGTATGAGAGAGATTTATTTTTCGTAGTAGTTGCTTGTTTAACAGCAGCATCAGAAACGTGTCTGTACTGTGGGAGCAGGCTGTTGGTCTCCTTTTCTGTTCTGCCAAAACTAACGCAGCTGTGTAATACGGCTTGGTTCGGAGCTGTGCGGAGCGGGGAAGCACCTCGCACACAGCGCGGGGACGTCGTGGGTGCACCCGACAGTGCCTGGTTGCCTCCAGTCCGTGTTGGATGCGAAGTGGTGACGTAGAGGTCCGAGGCTGCGCATCACGCTGCCTGGCGCATTCGCGGACCGTAAACCTATTGGCAGAGAGGTGGTCTGCTCAGAGGGGTTTCAAAGATCGTGCCAGAACAGCAGAAGCAACGAAGAAGTATGTGTAGACTATATTGCCTAAGAGAAACTGGAAAAAACCCAACCCTGAAAACCTTCCACGGCCTGTTTTCCCAGTGGGTAAATGGGAACGATATTTAACCAGTAGTCCAAACCCAGCCAAGAGGGGAAGAACAGGTGATCTGGAGAAGGTCAAGATCCGTGCAGTGACTTTAACCCCAGAAGACAGAAATCCCGAGCAGATGCTGCCTGTGCCCAGCGCTGCGGCCAGCTCCGCCGCAGTTAGCCTGGCTGCTCGCTGCTGTAAGCAGGAGTGGAGCTCGGCCCTTCTGCGTCGCTTTCCAGCCTTTCTATTAACGTTAGTAGCAGATGGGTAGAATCTTTCCGGCAGGCTCTGCTGCCCACAGAGGCAGTCTGAGGCAGAAGGGTTCCATGCAAGGGAATAAAGTGCTTCGCCTTAGAGCTTTCCAGCTCAGCGCCAGCCAGTCCAGCCTCCAGCGCACACAGCCNGCTTTCCAGCCTTTCTATTAACGTTAGTAGCAGATGGGTAAAATCTTTCCGGCAGGCTCTGCTGCCCACAGAGGCAGTCTGAGGCAGAAGGGTTCCATGCAAGGGAATAAAGTGCTTCG
>VZSC01007692.1:0-20930 GCA_013398225.1 Steatornis caripensis
GACCTCGAGGTGCTCATCCCAGATTGCCCTTTGGGGTAGGTATGAATTGTGTGGCCCTGGGGGAAGCTGGCAAAACCAGGGCTGAGCCGCATCTTAGAGGCTCGGGGACGCCTGCAGTGGATTTCCACGTCTGACCTGGAAACCTGGTCTCCTTTTCTTCATGGACCTGATTTCCCAGCTGATTGGTCTTGCTTTCACCAGCTCTGCCTTGCAGCCTGCCCCTCTGGATGGGTCGGGATAGGACACAAGGACTGGGTCTGCTGTTTCGTTGGGAATTCAGTGCACAGAGGGATTCACAGCCTTACGAGCCTTTGCCTTGCTCCTCTCCCCCGTGGACATCAGGGAGGCCGTCTGGGCTTGGCCCCGTGGCAAACAAAAGGCGACAAATGACTTTTGCAGTAGACGGATGACCTTCACTCTTCCACGGGCCCCTCAGCGCTTTGTGGGATCGTTAGGGATACCCTGCCCAGCAGATCTCGGCGGTGGTGGAGGCTGGGGTGGAGCACTGCTGTAGTCTGTGTGGAATNGACATCAGGGAGGCTGTCTGGGCTTGGCCCCGTGGCAAACAAAAGGCGACAAATGACTTTTGCAGTAGACGGATGACCTTCACTCTTCCACGGGCCCCTCAGCGCTTTGTGGGATCGTTAGGGATACCCTGCCCAGCAGATCTCGGCGGTGGTGGAGGCTGGGGTGGAGCACTGCTGTAGTCTGTGTGGAATGGAGGCCATAAAAGCCTGAATTACTCTGCCCAAAGTCTCCCTTAAAAAGGATGTGAGCGAGCCTTAAACCAGGCAAAATGATGAAGTCACTGGAGTGGAGGGAAACAATCATTCAACACCACTAAGCCATGCATCACTTGGGATAATTATCAATTACGATAAGCAGAGCAACTCCCCTCTGGAAGCTAATGAAATTTCACATGGAGCACGCTCTGGGAGATGGATCGTGTCGGCCTGGACAAGATTCATCTTCTCTAATGTGCTGCTTATTCCTGTTTATGCATCTTAAAGCTCCATGTGCAAAGCACCTTCCTGCTGGGAAGGAAGAGGAACCTGGGATGCTCTCGCCCACAGGCGGCTGCACCGACCGCGCTGCTCTTTTTCCAATCCATCAGACCTCAGGTCGGGGGTATTGGTAGCGCTGGGGAAAGGATCCCTTCTCCCTTCCCTCTTCCTAATCCCTGCCTTTTGTGGCTCTCTGCCTCTCCAGCCTTTGGGGATCTGTGTGGCAGAGCTGGTGGCGGGCTCTGGGCTGCCTTCCACAGTGCCTGGCCCTCCTCCCCTTCCCCTCTGGGTCCCTGCAAACGTTTCCCCCCTTCCTGAGCACCGCCAGCCCTTATAACCGTTTTGCATTCCCACGTGGGAATGTTCTACCACAAGCCATCAATCACTAAAGGGAAATTATATTTTTATGTACAGTTTAGCTACAAACTGGGAGCTCATTCTGGGTTTTTAATCTTTTTCCCAGGTGCTGGCACAGTGTTTGCAAACCTGCGTGTGGGGGGGAAGGCCAGGAATCCTATCCAGGCAGAAAGGCGCTTTGCTTCTAAATATTTAATCTGTGACCCATATGACAAACTGCTGCTTGTAAATACAACTATTATGCCTTATTTTGTCATGCATAATTGAAATGCTGGATCCTGTACTCAGCTCACGAACACGTAGTTTACAAGGATGCTTTCCTCTGGATCCTTCCAGGCCCTGTAGCAGCTTCTCCCTCCCTCAGGCCTGGCGGTGGATAGCGGTAGGGTCCCCTTTGGGGAAGATCTTTCCATCGTCACAGCTGGAGAAGTCGCTGTTGGAGACGGCTGGAGGTGTCCCCCAGGCTCTGCCCTTCTCCCAAGGTCCTGCTCCCACCCCTGCTGGTTTCTGCCTCCAACACCTACTTACCAGGGCCTGGGGCTGCTCTTGTACTTTTATTTTTGCAAATGAGCACGAACGCACTGAGAATAGACTTGGCTCGTAGCTCTGCCGCCGAGTTTGCAACCAAGGCAACCCCACCGCCTGTGGCACACTGAGCATCGGGCTGCTGCCCCATCCCCTATCTGCTGCTTTACCAGGGAAACGGGCTCCAGCACCCTCTGCAAACGAGTCCTTGGCACTCTTGGTGCTCACTGAGGTCAGTGATTACCTTTGATCCCGCTTCACCCGCCAGCAGCATGGCGCCTTCTTTATTAAAGAGCTGGCGGTAGGCGAGCAGCACGGTGGCAAACTTCAGAGCTCCCATCACTTATTTAGACGAGTCATGACCAAAAGAGGCTCCAAGGAGCTTGGGGAGCACCTTGCCAAGACAGGTGGATGGGAAGGGTGATGGAAAATGAAATTCATGTTTGTCAAGTGAAAATAATGTGTGTTGGAAGAAACACTTTTAACTACACTTACAGGTTGTCAGGGTGCAGACTAGAAGTAGCTTCTCAGTAACTTCCTGGGCATAGGTTTGGCTGGGGACATCCAACTATGACTGAAGTCCCACTGCCCCAGGGGGGCTCAGACGCTCGTCCTGGGGGATGCGGGGATTTGGGAGAGGGTAACAACCATAGATGTGCCGTTTAGAGGAGAGGCTAAGAGCGGAGTGATGCAACGCGGTAAGTGGTCCCTGGGGACAACGGCACCTCTCCCTAGCCTTTCTTCTTGCCCGGGGACACTCGAGAGCACCACATCCCTGCTCCAAGCTGTGCACCAACAGAAGATGCTGTCATGGAGGTCACAGATCAGCTGTGACTGTGTAGGATTAAGAAGAAACATCCTATACGGATCATTTCAGCACTGATTTATTGCAATGTTTTGTAAAGCAGCCAGCGGTGCACATTGCGGGAGGAGAGCCATGAGCTGAATGGGCTACGGTGTCTCCCAGAGACCTGCACTCATTGTAGCCCCCGTGTTAGCCAGGACCCCAGGGTGCATCGTACCTTTGCTCCATTTACTTTTGTCTGGAAAGTTGTGCAAACCTATGGGGCAACCCTGAGCTTGGCTCAGCTCTCTAGGAGAATCAAAGCCCCATGCGGGGACCACGCCTGTCTTTCATTACACTTTTATTTTGAGGCCAGATTGCTGTGGTTTTCCCCTGTAGCTGCTGCCCTCCCTTCCGGACATGCTGATGCTAACCCCTAAGCCGTGACTGCCTGTGCGTGACGGGTATTCTTGTAGGACAGCGGACCCTGCTGACGGACACAGCCCAGGATGCTCCTGTGTCTGAGAGCAATGATTTAGGGTTGGACAGTGAAGCTCCCAGCTGGGCATTCAGGCATTGCCGCACTGCCATTAATAACCCTAATGAATAAAATCCACCCAGGGAACAAGAAGAGAGACTCACAAAATCCCACAGGAGCCTTTGGGGGACCAGTGTCCTCCACAGACTGTGGCAGTACCAGGACAAACTGCATCTGAGAAGTCCCAGCCCTGCAAATGGCCTAGAGACAGTGTCCGAGAGGAGCCAAAGGTGAGACGTCCCCATCCGGGTGTTTATCCAAACCTTCCTCGTGGCCAGCTCAGCTTTCCTTTGCTGCACAGCCCGTGTCTCGCGAAAGCTGGTTTGCTCTTGCAGCCTGGACCCCGCCTCCGCTCATCTCTCGGGTTTGGCTTATTTGTTTGGTCAGCTCAGGTCTTGCAGAGAACCTCTCCCTGGCGCAATATGCTCCACGTCCCTCGCTTTAATTGGCACAGGTTGGTGCCTTGTATCGGGATCTCTGCTGGCCACTCTGCATGAGCCCATCACGCCTGAGTGCCTCACACCTCGAGCTCGACAGACGGACTGACAGTTTCCAGCCAGGGAGGCTGCTGCCACAGACTGACTGGCTCTGCCAAGGACGGGGAGCTGGGTCCTGTGCCACGGTGGGCTGCTGAGTGCGGGGGCTGCGAATGCTGGCTGGGGCTGGTAGGCACCTACGTGCCTTTGCACACTGGTCGTGTTCCACTTTGCTCTTCTCCTGCCACGTTTTCCTGGGGGAGCTTGGTAGGAAAAGGGGATTTCTGCTCTTGCAAAGCTTCTTTGCTCTGACTGTGTTTTCCCTGGAGTGACCATAGCCACCAGGACTAGGAGTCTTCAAGGAAGGACATGGGCCCTGGAGGGGCCCAGTGGGAGTTGCAACCAGACTGAGAAAAGAGAAGATACAGCGCACAGTGGAAAAAGTAATGAGCTGCTGCGCGTCCATCTCAGATGTTTACCAAACTTCTTATCCCTCAACGGAGCCATCCCTGCCCTTCCCTTGGGGTTGTCACCACAACTGCACACAGGAGCACAAGCTGAACAGTCCTCGTTGTTTTTTTGCAGTGGGAAAATGGAGGAGAAGGCTGGACTGCACGAAAATGGAGGAGCAGCCTGTCCCCCTGCAGGGACTGTGGCATGTGACGGCCATGGCTGGGTGTCCCTTTGCTAGGACACACGGAACTCTCAGGGCCTGCGGAAGACCCTGGCCCAGCCACCCCGGATGCACCACAGATTGCCCTCAGGCACCAAGTGTCTTCAACGCATTCAGGCAAAACACTATCGAGTCGCAGCTGCCAAGGTCTCTGGAAGTCTGGAGGGAGACATGGAGAAAAGTATTTAAAGTGATTGAAATGGCAAAGCAGTTTTTCACTGGGCAGAGAGCGAGCCGAGGGACCTGCTGCCCCGGGGAAGCCAAACTCAGGGACAGGCTGCAGGAGGAGTGACACAAAACGAAGGAAACAGAAGTGCTTGGAGGGCTAGCGAGGGCAAAAACGCAACTTGTGACGAGGAAGTCCTCAACCGGTGTCCTGAGAGAGGTCATGGTCATCTTCCCTCTCCTACACCACTGAGCACAGGACCCACCACCGCCTCTCAACCCAGAGCTCCACCAAGCCAACCGCAGAGACGTGGCTGAGGACTCCCATGCTATGGTCCTTTAGGGCTGCAGGTAGGGCCAGCCTGATCCTCCCTATGCCAAAACCCCTCCACAGCCTTTCCCATGTGAAATGCGGTGAGGCTGGCTCATTCTGGTCCACAGCCAGCACACGGTGTGTGCTCTGAATGTGCTGGTGGCCACTCGCTGCTTCTCGGCTCAGGGAAGAGCAGGACGCCTGCAGAGTGTCAATATTATTTTTTTAAGGAGGCTGAGAAATATTTCTGTATCTAGAATAACAATGCAGAGGCAGGGAAACACACATAGGAAGAGAAGAAAAATAGCAGCTTCTGATAGTGTAAACCTCAAGTCAAACATGAAACACGTTAATATTCATGCGCTTAGATACAGCCAAAAAACCACCAGTGACTGCAGAAATGCTCTGAGCTCTTGGACTGCCGTCAACAGCTGGGGGGCGGGGAAGGCAACGAAACCTTCAGAAACCACCAAGCTGTGGGAGAAGCGTTGTAAAAAGCAATTCCCATAGGGCTGGGGTTACACTTTGGCTCTTTCTGTCCAAACAAACACATAACAAGGACAACCTTTCTGCTAAAAATGTCAGCCTAATTGCTTCTAATTGATCTCCTTGCCAGCGGTCTCTGGAGGGAGGCGCGCGTTGAATGGACCGTGGAAATGTACTTTCCAGTTTGTGATTATCAGGAGTGATAAAGCGTTGGTCCTCAGAGCATCCGATGGGATAGAGGAGCTTTGTGCGTGCTGGGAACAGAGCTGGTGTTGGGGAGAGGTGGTTTTCTCTCCACCTTGGGTGGTTGTTGGGCAACCTTGAGCAAGTGGCCATGAAATGGAGATGAGAGTGGTCCTTCTCCCAGTGGGGACACTGGCCTTGTGCTGACGACATGCAATAGTGCTGGAAGATTGCAAGGATCTCAAAGAATATTTGCTGGATATTTTTCTGGTCCTTGTGGAAACTGCTCAGGAGACAAAACACCTGCGATGGCTGGTCAGGGCTGTTGGCTGTGCTGTGAACGCAGCGGGTGCGCTCTGGTCTGGACACCAAGCAGCCCAACGCAAAGCTGAGCAGTCCCATTATCCGAAAATGCAGCTGCAGTTTAGAAACTGCCTATTGGGACTGTTTCTGGTTCTGCTTTTTCTTCTTGGGAATTTCTGGGCTTCCCATGGGATATTGCTCATTGTCCCAGGCCTGAGACCTTGCCGCACAGCACGGAAGCTCCAGTGCCTGGAGTCTCTGCCCTGTATAGCTGTAAGGGGGGCTGACCCCTTGGATGCCAATTCTGGCTTTGCTTTATGAGCCTGTGTTGAGGACGACTCTACCGAACTCGTCTTAGGTCAACCCCCTGGTCAGTCCCACTGAACTTCAGACTTCCCCAGCACTTGCATGGGAGTTTCATCTCCCATGATGACTCTTGACACGAGGAGCCTGTCATTTTTGACATCAAGATCCTGGGTGTCTCAGAAGTTGCTGATTTGCAGAGCTGCTTGGCAGGGCATGACTGGTGTCTCTTCACTTTGCCCTCCCCTGGGTATCTCAGATGTAGCCTTGCAAACTAGAAAAAGAAAGAAAAAAGAAACTTCAGATGCGAGCTTAGCCTTGAGTTTATAAGCAAAACCTATCACCTTCTGAAAGCTTCTTTCTGAGTCCGAATTGGAGAAGCTGCTCCTCATTTGAAAAGCAGAGTATAGAGTCCACGTAATTTATCAATGACAGTGGTAGACCTGGGACAGCCCTGGAGCCAAAGTGGTTGTTGCTGTTCCTCCTCCTCTCCCACAACTTCTCCTGTCCCCTCAGCTGTACGGTTTGGAGGGAAAAACAGAAAGCCCTGATGCTGACTTACTTGATATGTTGAAAAAGACCTATGTAAGCCATGCTCTGCGAGCCTGTGCTGAGGGGGCTGCACAAACCTGCGAATAATGCAGCGCTTCAGCAGGATAAGAGTGCGCACCCCATCCTTCATTTTCATGGACGGACTTTCCTTTCGGATGGAGTGGCTTGCTGCTCCTTGCTGCGTGTCGTCTTCATTACCCAGCAGTGCCCTCACCTTTAGGGTCCCAGCCTTGAGGAGTTCCCTTTCGTTGGGATGAAACCAAGTTCAGGGCCCAGAGCGGGAGACAGCGACACCAGCCACCACACTAGCAGATGTGGAACTCACAGGATGGTGTTTGCAGCCTCTGCTCACATTGACCCCAACCCTGCCGGAAGCATCAGCCCTTGGGCCACCCCTCGACCTCCTTGGCTCTTGGTGATGGGGCTACCAGAGCTGAGGTCGCACCAGAGCTACTCCCAGCTTACTGTCAGAGGCCGGAAGAGGACACAGTGGTCAGCTAGCAGTGGTTGGTTTCTAAGTTTGCCTTCATTTAGCATCAAAAATGCTCACAAACTTCTTTGAAAATTCAAAGGGCACTGGACCATCTGGATGTGGTTGAGTGGCTGGGAGAGGGACCATCTTTCTCATCAGTCCTGGTAGGGCACAGTTAGTCTTCTCCTGCAACGCTGTGCTGCTACAGAGTCAGGCTCCGTCCTGCCCTCCACTGCACTCCAGAAAGAGCATTTCTGGACCTTCAGCTTCAGACTTGCTGCGCTGAAGAAAACAACCTGTTTTCCCAAATTTCACCTACACAAAAAGTGTCTAAGCAGCTCTTCTGGCAGTCCCTCTGCACGTCTCCCACTCCCTTCTACTGCTGGAAGAGTGGAACTTCTGACCTGTCCTCTTCACCAAGGCCTCCCAGAGACCTGGATTCCTCTGCAACAGATCTAATCCAGGCATTACAACTTCACGATGAGCCCAGCTGGGACAAGGATGAAATGTCTCGTTGAAGAGGCTCATCCGCGCTGCCCAGCACTTGTTGCCGCTTGGATGAAATGCTTGCACTCAACTCTGCCGCTGGTTTGACTGGCATCACTGCGTGTTGGCTCTGCCAGGCGCTCACGTTGGGGTGAACGGCCAGGGCCGCCTCCTTGGCAAGATGGTTTCTCCTCAACATTGTTGCTACAGCAGGTGGAATTACCTCTCTGTTTTGCAAGCTTTGGCAGAAATGGTTGCATCAGCCGCAGCTGAGCCCTGAGCAGACATGGAGCTGGCTGAATGCCACGTGCTGAGCTCCACACAGGTCAGAGCAGGTTGGGTGTGAGATGGTGGATCTCCCTGTGAAGCGCTCTCTGTCTTCCTTTTGATTCTGGCTGTTGGCTCAGAAATAGAACTGAAAATCTTTATCTTCAGGGCAAGCCAAGGAACTTCCAGCAGCAATTAGACCTGATACAAGCCAATAATTTCATTTTCAGCTCAGGTCTTCCAGAGTTGCCATCCCACCTGGCTTACGAAAGCAAGTGGTGGGGAATGCAGCACTTCCAGTAGTCAGTTGGTCCAGCAGCTAATTAAATGCCTAGTTAGAAAAACGTTAGAAAATATTACCACTCTGACTTTATCTGGATACAGCTTGATCTTGTTTCATCTGTGCTGGCTATAGACTTGTCTACAATCTCTTCTCGTGTAACATGCATGTCTTCCTTGGACTCCTTCTAAAAAGTAAGCGTATAGTCATTATATGCATTTACGTTCAATACTGTCAGATGGTTGCTCGCTAGCTTTTAGCAACAACAATACGCTTGTGGCCATGAAATGGGCCAGCAAAACATCTTCACAGAGATGTTTCTAGATCTTAGAAAAGGTTAAAAACTTGCATGGCGAAGTAATTCCCGTTGCAGACAGGGCAGAGGGTGAACTTTCTTTTAGAGATGCCCTTCCTTCCACTGGTGGGAAACGCCTTGATTACTGGGGGCTGCACTTCCAGACAAAAGGAATTAGGTTCAACGAAGGCCCCGTCACCACTCAGAGTGCTGAGACCTTGGGTGAAAGGCATCAGCTTCAGCCAGCTGCAACCATCACCAGCGGCCCCTCAAAGAGAAAACGGCCTAGGAAAGGCTTGGCTTGAAGACCAGGAGAGCTGAACACAAGTTAAATCAATCTGAGCAAACACGAGGATGCACTTTTCACCTCCGTAATTAATTGTCTCCGTGGGCCTGGGAGGCAATGCAGTGAAGAGAGAACTGGGATCATTCAGGAAGCAATTAGAGACTGTCCTCAGGGAAGAACGATACAGAAATTGATACACGTGGATGGGAAAAGCGACCATTTCTAATTCCCAGTATCCATCTATTCATTTAACGTGTGAGTAAACACCGTGGTTATGGGGTATAGCGTGTGTTGGAGCTGCTGCCTGCAACATTAACGTGCCAATAACGGCGCTTTATGGTAGGAACATGGCTGTGTATCATTAGAAAATTGAGCCCGGAGGGAGCCGGGTGGTGCAAACTGCTCATGTGCAGCGACCCTTGTGCCAGCAAAGCATCAGGACCTGGCAGACCTTTGTCTGAACGTGGGTGAGAAGATCCGGGCAGATCTGGGCACGTGCCACCCCCCTGCCTGCAACCTACCATCTGTGCAAGCAACAGCCACCAGACATTGCTCTGAGCCCCAGCGCTGCCCGCCCCCGCTTCGCTGGCGTGACTTCCCCACCAAACGTCCTCTGCGTGGAGTCTTCCTCGCCGGACTTGCAAGATCTGCACCAGGAAACATTTATTCGCTGAGCAGGATGCTCGGGCATGGACGGGAGCCGTGCGTGCCAGCTCTGCTCACAGCCGATGTGTGCACGGCCGCAGAGGTGTGTGCAGGCATGCACAGAATCATAGGGTGGTTTAGGTTGGAAGAGACCTTTAAAGGCCATCCAGTCCGACCCCCCCGCACTGAGCAGGGACAGCTTCAACTCCACCATGTTGCTCAGAGCCCCATCAGACCCGGCCCTGAGTGTTTCCAGGGATGGGGCATCCACCACCTCTCTGGGCAACCTGTGCCGGTGTCTCACCAAAGAGGCACCACGCGCCTTCGCCCACGTCTTTACCCACGACCCTGTCCACATGCTGGAAAACCAACTGGATCCCCATGCATTTGGACCTTGGGGTTTGGGTGCTGCGAGCACTCAGCCCAGCTCCTCTCCCTTGCTCAGCCATCTGCCCCACTGCTCTCTTTGGCTCTCTAATACACAGATAGTAAAGTTTGAGTGCCTCATGCCTCAGGAGGAGAAACATCACACAAAAAACATTACCGGGGAAACGTAAGATGCACATTCAGCATCGTGGGCTCCCGAGAAGATGGCAGTGGCGTGTCAGCCCCCGCACCAAGCAGCTTGCTTGCGATGTTTGAAGTTAATACCTCCCAACGCAGAGACGAGGAGACCTCTGAAAGCACAAATTAATAAAAGTAACAAGCCAAGAGGAAGCGTGAGAGTGGCAGTGACAAGGAAGAGGCTCTTTGGTGTTATCAGAACAGGAGAGAGGGCAACCGAGGAGGATATTAAAAAGATGAGAGAAGAGCTGAATTTGACTGGATGGGTACGATCAGGATCAAAATGAATTACGATTTTTTACAGGGAGACTTGTACGAGAAATAAGTTTCAGCAACTAAAATTAACAAGAGGAAAAATTCAGCTTCCTGTAGACAAACTGTATGATGTACAGAGAGAATTTATGCCTGCTGGAAAAATCTCTGACAGTTTTGGCGGGTATTTCGAAAGCAATGCTGACAGAGGGAAGAAATCGGAGCATCTAGAAAGCTGGCTGTTGGCGGGAGCTAGATAAAACTATCTCCAAAGGTTTTGTTGTAGCTGCTGGAAAAAGCTTCTCTGATGACAAGAAAATGCTCGGTTTGAAGGGGTTCCTCCCGAGAAAGGCTGGCTTAGAAACTGGTCTTCCCAAACTGCAAGGGAAGTGTTTCATCTCACAGAGGCGTTTCATCTGGAGCGGAGGTTTGTGTTGCTGGGCGCATAAACCAGGCTGAAATCAAACACTATGGCTTAGTTTTACAGAACTTCACGCTTTCAAATAGCCCCCACGGCAGACAGCAGGAGGGAAAAGCTGCGCTTTATGCTCCTTCCCCTCCGTCGCAGAACAACAAATACCACAAATGTTATGGCTTTGGAAAGCAGGCTCTAAAACCGAACCCATTTTACTTGGATGCACACAGAAAACGCTGCAGAGCTTTCTAGTGCTGCCATGAGTCAGAGAAGGGAAAATCAAGGGAGTCACCCGCCTGCGCGTGCTGCCGGAGTTGTCCCGCCATGCTCATACGTGTTTCGAGTCAGATGTGGCGTGATAGCAGCGCTGGCACGCAGAGCTGGCGCTTGGGCACCCTGCAAAATGGTCCAGACCAGGGTGTCATCACTTCACTGTTTTGAGCCCTCACTTGCGCACAAACGCCAGAGAGAAAGACGTGACCGTCGCACACGTGCGCATGTGCTTTTTAATTTTTCAAGACTTGTCAGCTTGAAAGGGAAGGTTGGGAGATGTAACAGCTTTGTCATATTCCCTTATCAAACGCGTAACAGTGACCTTCTCTGCTTTTCTATCAGTTACATCAGCCAAACAGCATGTATCTCCATCACGCGCTGCATCCCAAGAGGGGCTTATTTACTAGTGTTGAGTGTCTGGTTTGTGCACCAAAACTCCTGTCCTCCAGGAGACACCAGAAGATCCTTCTGAGCTGAAATCCACTTGAGGCACGGTCAAAGACCAAACCAGACTCATCTCACACTACAGTACCTGGTTGATGGGGCCAGCCTTGGTCCAGAATGCGGCACCCATACAAAACTTTAGGGAATAGCAGCCACAGCAACCACCGTCTCCTCCCCGGGTGGAGACCGGAGCTTTGTGAGCTGTTGTAAGTCTCCGAGAAGCCTTCAAGGTGGGTTTCAGAGAGCCTTCTGCAAGAGCTGATGGAACATCTTGTGAAGCCTGCACCCAAGTCTTCGAGGCCGTCTGAGCCTTCACCCGTAGCAATCCCAGCTCCTCCTGCTTTGTCTGCTCATAGACACTGGCGCCTGGATCAGCCAGCGGCGAAGCGCAAAAAGGATGATGTCTCCAGAAAGGAGACAGGAGACATCAAACCCCAGCTTGCTCTTTAATGACTGCTGGTAGAGCAGCATGGGGCCGTCTCAGCTTGTTAACATCGAGCAGGCCAAGAAGATGAAGGCTGCTTGAGTTTTACCAACACACAAAACTCCACCTTCCTTTTAACCTGTTTTTAATGCATGAGAAAAAAACCCCAACCACTTTGTGGCATGATAAGGTGGGCCCTAGAGAGGTTGGATATGATCTGAATTTCCATACCCTTGTGTCCTCCAGAGATGTGTGACTGCCCGCCTTCAGCTGGCTGCAGTCTCCGCTCTTCCACGAAACATCCAACAGATGAGATGCTTCAATAAAAAATTGCGCCGATGGAATCAGCTCAGGAAGAAGCGGAGCCAGAAAGTGTTTCTAAATCCTCATGCTCTGAAAACTGAAAACTTACCTAGAAAAAGTTTTAGTGAGTCCAGGCAGCAGGAGGCCAGTGCTCACAGGCTTTCCCAGTAGAGGCTTTCTATGCTGCAGCAAATATGAATAAATAATCATGAAAGTTGTTTTTCAGGGAAAGGGTGCGATTGCCAAAAAAGATGCAGCCACTTGAGATAGAAATCTGCAGACGGATCTTATGCTGGCAGCGCAGACCTGGATGACCTTCTTTTCCAGCCAGGGAAAACAAGCCGCTGCAGTACAGCCATCACCTCTGGTCCCCTTCTTCAGACAGCTCAGCAGACTGAATGCAAAGTATCTGGCACTGTACAGGTATGTCACAACAATAAACAGACAGTAATAGAGTGGTGGGGATGTACCGTACCATGTCTTTTACATTCCTTTCTCCCTTCTCTAAGCCAGCACGGGGCTAATTTGCAGCAAATAATCTATCAAGCGCTTAGAGGTGCCCTTTTTGCCTGGCAGATCCTCTCGCACCTCAGCATAGCCGTTTTCTGTGCTTGCTCAGCAGGTTGGGTTCGGACGTTTCTTTTTTTTTTGTTTTTTTCTGAAACCCCTAATAATCCTCACTGCTTTTCTTGACCTTTAATCACCACCCTTTCTTTTTCCTGAAAAAGGGACTACTAGTCCCGACAGGCAACGGGTTTTTGCATTGGCAGTGCAGTCTCCTTCCATCCCACCTTCTCCGCCAGGAATGCAGGTCCCTTTTCCGGGGACATCCTCAAACCCTTGGCCTGCTCACTGAGTTGCTTTCATGGAGTTTCACGGAGCTGCTCTCCCTGACTGCTAAAATCTATGGCTTGGTGGCAAGTAATTGCTCCTTGAGCAGTGATTTCTTATCGCTTCGTGCCCTTAATCCCCGTCCAGTCCCCTTTGCTTCCAGCTATGTGTGTGCATCCCCCACCTCCTGGGACAGTGATTCCAAGAGAAGGCAGCAGATGCTGGGAGAAGCTCAGAGCCATGGCGCGTGGTCCATCAGCCCCATCACTGCTTAGGCTGTGCCTGTCTTCATCCCAGCAGAGCCGCCAACTTGGTTCCCCTCCTTCGACTCAGCCGGCGGCACTCATGTAACACGCAGGACCTGAATTATTTCTGAGAACCCACTGCCAAATTTTCTTGGAACCGGCTTGTGGAGTTGAAAGCTGCCGGGGGTGATGAATGAGCAGACAAATGGGCTGACAACGAGCTCTCATAAGGCGTTCCCTCTGGAGAGGAGGTCAAAGTCATGATTTTGTATTGCACCCTTAACAAAACAAAACAGCACAGCTACAATTCCTGCCTTCTTCTTTACTCCATCCAGCACACCCGCGCCTGCCGAATTTGCTTGCAGATCTTGGTTGGGGTGAGGACAAGAGCTGGAGGAGAGCAGGAGGCTGGTTATTGGGTTGAGGGAAATCCTCCAGCATGCCCTGTCGTGGGCTTTTAAAACGGTGGGACCGTGCTGCCGACCCTTGCGAGCGTACCCTGAGTCTCACCGACTCCTCGCTGTGCAGGTGGGTGGAAGCAGAGGATTTGTGTGAGAATTGCAGTTTTCTTTGCACGTTTCCAGGCTTCCTCCTGAGCGTTCGAAACTGTGAAGCGAATGTCACCTTTCTCGCTCGGGAGGTGGGAGGAACAGGAAGAGAAAACAACACTCAATTCAGATTAATTTTTTTTTTTTAGAGAAAATTCTCATGATTGCTTAAGGCAATCTCGTGATTTTGGGGAGGTTAGCTGCTGGGTGTTGCTCTGGGAATACAGAGCAGGGATGAGCATGGAAAAATGCCCAGCCGTTGCACGGCTTTCAGATGGTGTTGAAGAGCTCCTGCCTGGTGACAACAGCACCGAAGTGTCTAAGACCTCACGGAATGATGCACCTTCTCAGGCAGCTTCTCCCATCTCACTTGATTCAGAGCTCCCAGGTCTGAACACATGATCACTGGGATGCAGGAGAGGGGATGTGAGACCATCAGAATGTGGAAAAGAGCATCAGGAGGCAGGTGAGAAGATCACGATGCAGGTGTGAGGCTCAGGAGACAGGAAAGAGCATCAGGGTGAGGATGAGAGCATCAGGAGGTGGCTGAGAACACCAGGAGATTCATGAGAGGGTCAGGAGATTGAAGTGGGCGTTTGGGGTTTTTTTCATTTGTGGGGTTTTTTCCCAGCAACAGTGAAACAAAACACGTTTCACAGCCTGTAGAATTTGAGTCTGATTTTTTGACGTCTTGAAGGGAGAAACACCATGTGCACAGGGGTTTTGTGACGGTGGATGGCTGTAGGACACAGCACAGTGCTGGATGAGAGCAGAGGATAGAGGTTTTTTAAGCCCAAGGATGGGACTTTCTTTCTAGACCTGGGCTCTGCAGCTCCCATAGACGTGGTGGCACTGGGAGAGGTGATGGAAGATTCGTCATTCAGGGCACAGGCAGGGAAGCAGCGGGGTGTGATGCTCTACTGCCTGCTAAGTAGAACCCGGAGGAACGAACCAGCTCCTTCACTTCCCAGCACCCATGGGTGTATGGTGGAGTGAGCATATGAGCAGGAGAAAAGCAGGTAAAACTGAGAAAAACTGATCTGGAGAGATAGGAGGCGGATGGGGAGAGCAAAGCGAAGGCACAGAGCACTTCCAGCATGACACCTGCGCTCAGGCTGAGGTTTAAGGCAGGGGATTAAGCTCATTTTTTCCTTTGGCCAGCTCAGGAGTTTACATTTCAAGGGCCGTACCCAAGCCCTGTGTCACCATCTGACGGCAGCTCTCCTTCTGGAGTCTTCATGGCAGCTTCAAACCCTGTTTTACAGCCAGGATGAGAGCTGTGGGTCGATGTGCGTTGCTTATCCTCCTACAAGTGGCCTCAAGCAGCAGCACCAGCCTTGAGGCTCAGCCCAGCATCACCCCAAGATGCTCCCCTGCCTGCCGCCATTGAGATGCCACGGAACACAACAGCCCCTAAAAGCTGAGCTGTTCATTAGTGCTTGTATTAGTGTCGAGAGTGGGCAGACACGTCCTCGGCCACCCCCAGGACGTGGTATAATGTTCCCTTTCTTCCAGTATGAATTTGGCTTTGCAGCTGATGATAGATACGACAGCCAGAGTCAACCCAACGTGTGTTGCCTCTAATCAATTGACACACTAGATCCTTGACAGGAAAACACTTTGTACCCAGTGGTAATTATTTGTTCCCTGCCAGTCTTGGAGATCACACTGCTTTCAGTGTGATAAGCTATTGAAATATGGACACTTTTTTTTTTTAAACCACTCCTCCGAGGCTGAAAGTCAAAGACAGCCAACAGAGAAAGAGCCAGGAGTGGAGGAGTGACTCCGGTGCAAAGACCTTGTTGTGAAGTCTTTGGAAAGAGAAAGGCTTGTGGATGGCGATCGGGGGGAGAATTAGGTACAAGCCCAGCTTGCTGAGGGTTCGGGTGAACTCAGACACCAACAGACCCAAATGCAGAGTTTTGGGGTCTTCACTTCTAAAGCCTTTAGTACCATCTGCAAGGTCTTCTCCGTATGCCAGCCCAGAGAGCGCTGCAGGGATGGGGACCCGGCTCTAGAAGAACATCTGTTGGAAAAGGATGTCTTACCTTGAGTTAAAGACTTTAGGGGCTGTGGGACCATCCACGGTCCCAGGCAGGCTTTCTCATTTGAATGCATTTAGCTTCCCTCTGTCATGACCCCCTTCCTTCCCCGTTACGGCTTTGTCTGGCAGATTAAAGAACCCTTTATTACGAATCTCTCCACAGAGGAATTACACACTGATGGAGCCACCTTTTCACCTTCCCTTTGTTCAACCCAATGACTTGAACTTCCGTCTCTCTGGCAGGCGGCTTGCCAAGCCTCGCAGCCGCCCTTGCAGCTCTCGGTTGCACCCTTTGCAAAGCACCCACATCCCTCCCAAGGGCTGCGGCCTGAACGAGGCTTCGTGTCGCGTGGGAGGGAGGGCGGCAGTGCAACGGCTGTGGTCCGCAGGGATACGCCCTGCCCTAACATGGTGTAAGGCTCTTAAATTTGAGATACGTTATACTGACCACCAGCAGGAGATGCTGCGTTTTGACTCCTCCAGCCCCTCCTTCCTCCAGCACCCAGCCCTGCTGCTCCCCAAACGCAGGCTCTTCAGGCAGGAGCAGGCAGGCAGCCAAAGGGAAGAGGGCTCTTGACTCGGCATCTGTGCTGAGAGCCTCTCTGAGAGCTGTGGCGGCTCCGATCCTTCCAGCTGTGGGCTTGCAGAGAGACGAGCAGCATGCATGGCCCATCAGCATTGCTGCTGGAGAAACCTCAACGGCAGACCCCATGGCGGGAGGTGGGAACTGGGGACACCTTCTAGGCAAGCATAAATCCACGAGTGCCGAAGCTGCCAAACCCACTGCGAGGGCCCCAGTGTGACCCACCTTACACAGAGGGATGGAAGACGTCACGGCTAAAGGTTCAACTTTTCCCACCTCCTGCTGCCCTCCTGCCCAAACAGCTGGTGCTCCAGCGCCCTCAGGCCAGCACCGCGCCAGAGCAGTGTGTTTGCAGCTACAGCAGCCTCCTGAAGCATGGCAACACTCCAGCACTGCGTGCGGGATGGCTCTCCATCACGGGGCTGAAGGCATGTTGGATTCACAGGGCAGAAGGACATGAGGCAGCCAGGAGCGTTGCAAGCTGGTTTCTGGGTCAGCTTGCTTTCAGTGTGGGCCGTGTCTGTCCGTCAACCCACCACCACGCTGCTGCTGCCGCCCCAGCTGTGTTCATGTAATGCGGTTTGGTGGCGATCCCTAAGGTGCCCATGGGGCTTTTATTTGGGTTGATACACAGGCTCAGTATCCAAACACCTCTTTTAGTAAAGGACTGCCCCATACATTTAACAAAGCAGCCCAGGAGCTGAGATGTCTAAATTTGCCCAGTCTGGTGGGATCTCCTCCAGACTCAGCTGTCAAATGGTATCAGCTTATCTGCTACAGACAGGCACTGCCGGCAGCGTCTCGCTGCTCGTCCCCATCCCCTCTTGATACCCACACTCTGTCAGTGAGTTGTTTTTGCATTAGGGGGCTGGGTCCTGTGAAGTTCCAAGTTCACCCTTGGACACCCAAACAAAGGTGGTGACACTCCTGCTCCTTCAAGCACCAAGAAATACAGTACAAAGCCCCCTGGATATAGGGCCAACTCCCTTCCCAGCCATTAATGAGCATAAGAGACAGAAAGCCCAGCTTGCACCAGGAGCCCAGAGCAGGCTGACCTTTGACGGCTCGTTCAACCCGACATGCACGGCTAAGAGCCTGGAGGCGTTGCAATGAGCCACCTTGAGCCAGGCCTGGCGCAAATTCCCTCCGCTGGTCCAGAAGGGACTACGGGGCCCAGGGTGGCGCAGGGGTTTGGCAATGGGAGACAGAGCTTGGCAGCTCTGCAGCTTTGTGGCCAGGCTGTTGATGAGCACAGCTGACGGCTGCCGGGCATTCCGTGGATAACGAACACGTGGCCAGCGTCCAGGTCTCAGGAGGTAATGAAGACTGGTAACACCAAATGAGCTTCAGTAAGTCCCCTGGAGAGCGTGCTCTTCAGCAATCAGAGCTGCGGTCCCTTGTGCCAGCCTCCCCAATTCAAGTGGCTTTCCTCTGCAGGTGGCATTAGCAAAACTTCACAGCACCTCTGGGCACCCCCGTGGCGCCCCACCTCATCAAGCTTCAGCAAAGACTTCCGATGACTCTAACAAAATCTCTTAATGGAGATCGAATAGATTGCCACATCGGGAAATGTATATACGTGGAAATGACTCGTAGTCACTGTCACCTTAACCCTTTGGAGGGCAGACATCTGAGCACACACCCTCTAAGCGCTTCTCTGCCAGCCTGGAGAAGATCGAGACCTGTCTGCTGCTCCTCAGTGTCTGAAGGACTCTGCATGCCTCCTTGCTTGCTGAAGGGCATTTTTTAGGTGTGCTCCAGCCCACAAGTCAGCTAATCTGTTGGGACCCTTACTGGTTTCATTTTTGTCTAAGGAAGGAAAATGCTGAGGGGCTGTAGGCTACCCTCTGCTGTAGAGCACGGCAAGGAGGAGGAAATTGCAGCTAAATAGCCTGCAGGGTGTGTTAACGCGGCGCCTGGGTGCCACAGCTCTGTGCGAGGAGGAGGACCCTGCGGAGTGGGGCACAGCTTTGCAGGAGCCAGTGAAGATGCAATCTCAACATGCAATCAGCCGAAGCCGTGCTGAAAGCAGCGATGGGAGCCAAAACGGTTCCAGTGCATGGCAGCCCCAAGGCATGGAGCGCGCTGCACGGAAAGGGCCCATTCCCGCAGCTGCCCTGCCAACGCGCTGCTTCGCAGAGGTTATTTTGGGCAGCTGCGGGGGCAGATGTGGGAGCATTGCTCCAAGGCTCTGCCATCAGCATGGTGGGGAAGGCAGTGGGGCCCAGGCTGGTGGCGTGGGGACATGATTTGGGCTTTGCAGAGGCAGCACCTGCCATCCCTGAGGCACTGCAGCGCACTGAGGTTGTCGGTGCGGCTTGCGCAGCTGGGACTTCTGTCCAAGTATAGGGAAACTCTTGTTGACTTAGGTGGCCCAGGACAGACCCATCCTGAGCACCCTTGGCTGGCTGCTTGCTTGACATTGCCCTTGGGGGATGGCCTAATCCGGAACGAGTGACAGACTGGAAGCCTTCTGCACCAGGCTCTGGGCAGCAGCAGGATTTGTTCCAAAGGAAAGCATTTTTGTGCATGAACATGGGCACTCGAGACAGGCTTGGAGGATGGATTTGCACCTTCTCCAGGGCAAAGGGATGTCCTCAGTCCCTCAGCTGGCTGCAGACCCCAACACACCTCCCACCTGCAGCAGCCCCTCCGGGTAAATCTGGGCTGACTTCCACTCCCTGTGGCTGGTTTAATGCCCTCCCACGGTCTGGGATCTCCCAAAACAACTTTTCAAAGCCCAGCTGTGATTCTCCCTGCCATGGCCATCACGTTGGTGGTCACTGGCCATTGAGCAGCACCCAGCCATGAGCTAGCAGAGGTGCAAACACACACACACACACATTGCATCCTGCTCCCATTCCTCCACGCTAGAAAACCAACAGGGTTTGGAGCTCCAGGAAACTTGCCTTCTCCCTTTATCGGGGTAAAGCAGCATCATTCTGACCCAGTTCTATTTAAACTCCTGGCCGCTAATAAATGAGCCTCCAAGAGATGATCACAGTGCACAAGACCAGAGCTGGCCCCGCCGTCACAGAGCAGATGGGGACACAGCTGAGCACAAGAGGCTGAGCATGGCTAGGGCGTTGTGCCCACCCCATCAGAAGGTACGCGAGGATGTGATGGAAGGGGTAAAGGGCGGGTGAAGGGTTAAGCAATGGCTCTGGTTAGCCCCCAGGACGGGCTCATCGTGGTGTCTGCCCCTTACCCCGTGCTGAGGCTGCGCGGGGGGCTCCAGTTTGGGTGTCGGGGGGCAAGGCAGAAATGACACAGCCCGGCCATTTCCACAAGACCAGCTTTAATATCAGTCATGAGAACGAGGAGAAAGCACAGAACTCATTAATGGGAAAAAATAAAAAACTTTAAAAAATCTAAAAAACCAGGAAAAAAATAATAAAAGAAACCCACTGCCCCGTGCCCACCCGCCGCAGACGGACTATCCAGGCACTGCAGACGGAGGAGCACGACACAGCAGCCGCGGGGGGACGATCCACCAAGAGCCACCCGGTCCGGCCCCTCTCCAGGGATGCTCACCTTGGGGTGACTGGCAGCGCTGAGGAGCCCCGGCGGTGGCCCGGCCTCGGGGACCCGGCTTAGCTTAAGATTCATCACAGACTGACACGAAGGACAAGAACGTAAGAAGAATCCAAGAGCTGCGACTTTTTGTTTCTTTATTCTAATTCAGCCTACGACGTTAGTAATGGTGATTTCAGGGGATGGCTGGGCCCGCGAGTTCCTTCTTGTAGTGAAAATCAGAGACTGTAAAGAGGAACAGAGCTTATAAAGACAGATAGGAATATATTGCCATAAAAAGAACTGGCATGCAATTGCTTTATACATTTGGCAGTATGTGGAATGGCGGGGCTTCGGTTTTGGTTTTGGTGGTGGTGGTCTCTTTGTTTTGTACAGTTCAAAAATGAGCTGCTGCCTTCACATCTTGAAGACAACCCCCCCACAGGAAAGGACAACACAAGTCAAGTCCAAGGCGCCTCTCGCTTGGTTTTGGCAGAGTATATATATAATATATATATTTATTTTTTTTAATGCATAGCGATTTTCTTCCTTTTTTAAATATATATATTTTTTATTTTTTTGTTTTGTTTTGTTTTGTTTTGCCCCCGTTGCAAACCTGAGCTCGGTCCCTGCTTTCCTGTGCAGTTTTCCTTCCTTAGGTGTTGGCACTGTGGAGCGGTCGGATGGTGTCAGCAGGCGATCTCCTCCAGCGTTCCCAGGGTGGCCTGCAGCGGCACGTTCACAGTGTGGCTGATGGTTTCCGAGTGATTTGGCATGGGGTCACAAGTGCTCTGCGGACGGAGAGTGGGGGACAGGGTTACCCCGGGGCCGCTGGCAGCTCCCTGTCCCTCCCCAACCACGATCTCCTCTCTTTGGCCGAGCCATAGTGTCAATCCTTTGGAAATAACTCAAGTTGGAGCTGAACGCTGCATCCGCATCAAGTGACTTCGCCTGCCTACGGAGCCGACCGCAGGGAAATTTCCTCCTCTCTCCCAATGGGGCTCTTACCACGTTCTCATCATGGCTCCCTTCCTCTTCCTCCTTTCCGAGCAGGTCTAATAACTTCTCCTTGATCAGCTGCAAAAGAGGGGGGGGGGG
>VZSC01007692.1:21048-92781 GCA_013398225.1 Steatornis caripensis
GGGGGGGGGGGTCGGTTAAGGTGCGCAGGAACCGGCAAGCCCATCCGCCCTGCCTGCATGGGCACCCACGAGGCGTGGGGCAGCCTCACCCGACGGCGCTGGGTCCACAGCCCCAGGCCACGCGCTCGCTTTGGAGGACACCCTCCGAAGCATACGGAGAAGGAGACAATCTTTCCAAGAGAAAACACCCCATGTGTCAAACCTGAACTTCTCACGTGGAAAAAAACGCCACCCCAAACCTTCAATTTTGTAAATACGTTTGGGCGTTTATTGAAAAACGTCAGCTATGTGAGCGCCGTTTCCCTCCACAGCCACACTATCTCCCTGGCAGCCGCTGCTGCTGAAGAACGTATTTTCAAGAGCAAGCCCAGAAAGGTTGAAAAGTGAGTGTTTTCCTGAAAAACTTCCACTGGGAGAAAAGGGGGAAAAAAAAAAAAAGGCAAGCTAAAACCCTGAAAACCAGGGTCAGCTCCTTCGGAAGCGAGGTGGCTGCTGGCTGGTACGCAGAGACGCGTGGTGGGGATTCGGAACCTCGATGAGCACAGATCTGCCCCGGGGCAGGACCAAGAGGAGGCCTGCGCTGAGCGAACCATGCAAAAAACCCATCCCTAGGGTCAATGTTTCATCCAACTTCGGCTAACACGCCGGAAAAAGGTTAGTTGTATGCGTTTGCTGGCGATCTCGAAGAGTTTACAAATGCTATGGTTGAAAGCGCAGTGAGTTTTAGGTGCGCCGAACCCCACCTTGATGAAACCCTGAGCAGATTAGATCAAGCCCGTAGATTATGTATTGTTTAAGACATTTCATTGTGTTCCTGCCTGGCTGCTGTGGGTTAAATCTCTGTCACAGGTGACCATGAAGCCACCCTGCATAGGGCATAGCTGGGTCAACCTCCTGGTGCGTCCCCAAGTGTGCACGGGGAGCCTCTCCAAGGAGACAGGATGCTCTCTTAAGCCATGTTTGCCCAAAAAGAAGAAGAAAGAAAGAAAAAAACCATGATGAGGAAACGATGTGCTGAGCTTTATAAGCAGATATTAAACAAAGGAGGAAAACAGAGAAGGAAAAGCCAAACTTTGCAAGGTTTCTTATTACCTTCTTATAAAAGAAAGAACCCCAAGAAAGCCAGGAATAGGCGATTTTAATGAAATACTGTGTGCAGTCAGCCTGAGATATAAACTGAGGCACAGGTTTTGTTTGCACTCCAAAGCCATTATGAGCTTTAAGCTTGCAATTTTCAATATATTTTATTGCAGAATAATGCCACCAAGTGCTAACAGCTGCCCAGAAGGGACTGTGATGGGGTGTGATGGTTTTAAAATGTAAAGCCAGCATCCCAACTTTAGTAACATTAAAAGGTTTTTCAAGATGCCTCAGCGAGCTCGGAGCAGAGACTGCGGTTGCCTGACATCCCTGTGCCCCGGCCTGGCTTGGCACACATTAATGCAACGGCCACCAATGACCGCTCGCTGCAATATCCCACAGGATTCAAAATCCCTGGTCCCATCGTGATGCAGGGCTGAGGCAGGGCTCTGAGAGCGCTGGACTACATTGGTCTGAGATATTGCGTGTTTGGACGCAGGGGGCCCAAAGCCATTGCGTTAACACCGTCAGCGGATGAGCTGAATTAGCAGGAGGCACCTTCCGAGGGACAAGGGCAAAGGACCTTGGGCTGGGATGTGCTGAATTTGCTGGGAATTGCCTGTCTCCACAGGTGCTTGCATCCTCCTTGAAACCATCCCAAGCCATAAACTCATTCTTTCCGGCTATCAAACAGGACACATGCTGCGTGTTTGGGTCCCTGGGGCCATCTTGGTGCAAACTGCGTGCTCCACCTGCAGCTCCTCTCCCTACCTCAGTTTCCCCTTTTATAAACAAAGATCGCGACCCTGACGCCCAACACGAAGCCTTCTGCAGTGCGGCGATGAAGACCGGGAAGGAAAAATCAACAACTGGCGGGGAAGACGCTCCAGGGAGGGTTATTTTGGACCATGGCCCATTTAGGTGAAAAAAATGGGGTGGAACAAGTCCAAATGGCAGGCGGGCAGCTGGAATGTGCCTCTGCGCTCGCAGGGGCAGCGGCGGAGGATGCCGGAGGGACAATGCCCGCAGGCGGGCTGTGACAGCATGGGACCGCCGAGGCCTGGGCTGGCACCACAGCATAGAAAAGCCAAAATCCCCTGGGAGATGCTGAGCTGTGCTGCTGGGCTGAGACACCAGCGTTCACTGGGGGAACTTGCTTAGGCAAAAAGAGATTAAAAATATACAAGGGTTGTAACTCTGCTGCTGGAGTGTAGGAGGAGGAAGGGCTGCCAGAAAGCAACGTCTCCTCCGGACTGCTTATTGCAACAATTCCCACTAAAGAGGGCTTGCACTTTTCTCCAGAGCAGCTGCTCTTGGCCACCGCGGAGCCACGGGACCACGCTCGAGCTCATCGCGGTGCTTCCTAGAAAGCTCCTTGCTCCAGGGCTGCTGGCAGAGCTGCAGACAGCAGATTACAGAGACTGGGGTTTTCCCACCTCCTGGCAGTGGTATAAGGTCTGGCCTCGCTGCTTCTCCCGTCTGATGGCTGGACTGGGACTCAGGCATTAATTGAAGGTGTTTTTATGAGAAGATGGTAACGGCACGTTGCTGGGAGAAGCCCAACTGGGGATGGGGACAGGAGGGTGCAGCAGCAGGTCCCTAGCCAGCACCCAAGGCAGTGCAAGCTTCAGGGTGGGAAGCAGCACAGCCACACGAAGGTGGTGCTTAGTTAGCCCAAGAGAGAAGCAAACCTCGTTAGCAGAGGCAGGGTGCCAAGCGAACTTGGCTATGCCATGCCATGGCTGCACGCCAGCACCCCGCCGCGCGGAGAGCCCCCGCTGACGCAGGGACCTCCGCACCATGCTACATAGCCGCGACCGATTAATGTAGAGCATTAATTATACAGTATGGTTAATTAAAATTAATAACGGACACATCGGGCATGGAGGGCCCTGGTCCGCGACCACCCCAGCATCAAGGCTGGCAAACCCACACCCTGCCGGAGGAACAAGGCGGAGGGCGAGAGTCTTACCTCATATATATAATCGAAGAGCTCTAGTATAGTGAGGATGCTAGCACCGATAAATAGCCCCATCTGGCCTCCAATGTCACCTAGGAGAGAGAAGAACACGTGGATGGTTTTTACCCCTGGGGTAAATGCTCTCAGAGGCAGCCGTGCAACCGTGGTGCAGCTGCCCTGGGTGCTGCCATCCCCGAAGAGCGGGGAAATGCAAGGGACGAGCTCCAGAAACACCAACAACAGCTCTAACGCCATGAAAAGCATCCCGGCAAGGACACTGCTGGCCACTGAAGCATTTCCTCTGCTAACGAGGCCACCAGCTGGAAGCCCAGTGAGGATGTGACACCACGCACTGGCATCCAAGGAAGCCATCTGTCAGAGCGAGACAGCAGGCTTCATCCCGGGAACCCCAAAGCCTAATTCCCAAACTGGGCAGGGGAAGGAGAAAGATGCTGGAGAAGAATTAGGTAACGTCCCCTGGAGCCCAGAAAAGAACCCAAAACTGCCAAAGAGAGGAAAGGGAGATGGCGTGCTTTTTTAGGGGAGCATCCCGAGGCTGTCCCTGCTTGAACCCCCCACGGCTGGGGAAGGGCTGCGGAGGAGGCACCACGGGGAGAGGAGACTTCAGGAATCTGCTGGGAAGATCACTGCTGCCATGAGGTGCTGTGCTATGCCGGACCGTGTGCCTTAGGGAAGACAAATCTCATGGATTTTGTCACAAAACACTCATGGTTCAACTGTGTTGCTCCCCAGAGTAGGCACCCATGGGCGGAGGGGCTATGGGACCTTTGCTGTGGGTGTCCATGAGGCAAAAGAGTGAGTCAAAAATGGTGCTTGGGGGCAAAGTGCTGGTTCCAAAGGGGCTGAAGCTGAGACTGCCCAAAGCCTGCAGTGCCCTGGGAGCGAGGGTCATGCAAGGTCGTGCAAAGAAGGAGGCTTGTGTCAAAGAAGCTTCATCGCTAGCCTCCTCTTCCTCGCTGTAGCACTCTTGGGAAACCCATGACAGGTACGGAAGGGCTCACAGCGCGTACGATTTATAGAGCTAACACCGCGGGGTGACGTGGGGTGCTTTGCTCCCCGCAATGTCTCCACCACTGAAGAGTCCGGCCCCCAAACAAAGGTGCTGATCGCTCCCTGCATCCCAGGAGGGATGTGACGATTCGGGGTGGCACATGGCGGGGCTGCAAGGCTGAGCGTGGGCACAGAGCATGCTTGCTTCTCCTGACCCAACTCCTCCGCCCCCAAACCCAGCGGGTCCCAAGCACCCAATTCTGTAGCTGGCACCCACAAAGCCCGACGCAGTTTGAGGCTGAGCAACCCAACAACTCCTCCACCTTCTCCATCAAGCTGTGGGGCGTCACCCAAAGGCAAAGAGCTCGAGGGCCTGGCTGGCCTGGCTGGAAAGGGGGATGGATTTGGAGCATGTAAAAAGTGATGGGTAGGTGATTTTAAACACTGCCCTTCACACCTCCAAACGCTGCCCCTCCAGCATGGTCACCGGGGAGAGTGTCCACCACCTGCTTGGGCCCAGGATTTCCAAATAATAGGGCCCTGGTAGCAAGCAGAGATGGAGCAGTTCACGTGAGCCTTTCACAGGTGACACAGGGACTAGCTGCGGTCCCTGGGACATTCCTGGGACAGCTTGGTGTTGGAAGGAAAACAAGAGATGGGGTTGAACGCGTGCTGGCCAGGAAGGTGGCTGGACCTTGCTGGGATTTTCAAGGCAACGCGCATAGGCTGTGCACCCACTCACAGCATCTGCCTGTCCATAAACACCCACGGACTCCAGCACGGGCTCACACGCACTCCAGACTGCACCCCTGAGCTCTCCTTACCAAGTAAGGCTGCCACTTCATAGGCTTTCTTCTGCTCAATTGTCTCATAGTTGAGTGCTTCAAAAAATATGTCCAGCACAAGAATATTCTCTCTGTAGAAAGAGGACAACAGCATGAGCCCGTCAGCCACCAGCGGCCTCGTCTGCTTTGGGACAGGAGGAAAAAAAAGGGACTTTGAGGCTTTATTCCTCTCTCTGTCCTGACTGTTCTCTTTCTGGGGTCCTCAGCAACTCGCAGACACTTGGACCTCCTGGGGACCAAGACCACAGGGCACCATTAGGACTCTGCCAGCCTTAGCAGAACCTGGAAAATGCTTCCCCAAGATCTCTCAGGATCTGAGCTCTGGATCTCTCTTTGACGATAACAGCAAGAGTCCAAATGATGCTTAATACGGCATAACTCTCGCTGCCTCCACAAGGCAGTAATGGGCCCAGGGCTGGGAGAGGTCCAAAACAGCAGCTGCCTGAGGTCCACAGCACAGACCTAGGTAGACAGCAGCCTTATCTCAGACAGGGTCAGCAAGACTGGGCTTTCCTGTCAAGCTAAGAGTAGTTTTTGCACTTTTTTTGGTGGGTATGGAGTATGGTCATGAAGACAAGGCCAGGGAAGGAACACACAGTTGTCTGGAAACACGTCTACTGAGAAGAAAGAAACGTACGCCTCATCGGTTCAAGGGTTTCACCCTACCCTTTGCTGGAGGACACACCTCTGCTTGGTGATGGAGGCATTGGCAAGGTCTGGTCTTAGCACAGGCTGGTTTAAACAGCCAACGGGGTTTTACAGACACTTTCCCCCCATAAAGCAACGGAGATCTGTTTTATGCAGCACTCACGAGATATATTTTTCTGACTTGTTGAACTTCTTCTCCAGGTACTTGGCCGAGGTCTTGCTGGGGATCTTGACCATGGAGAGCTCTTTGTTGTATCTGGTCAGGTTACAGGGTGTCCTGCAGATGCAGTAATTACTGTCCTTCTCAGCAAGCAAACCTGGAGAAGGTCACAGAGTTACATCTCATGGAGTCAGGGACATGCAGAAGATGTGGGAGCAGAGGTCATGCCACCCAGAGAGGGGCCAAGGACTCGTATCTCAGAAGAGCTGCAGGGAACCCAGTCCTGGCCATTTATCTCCCCCTTCATCACATGGCCATCCCCACCATCTCGGTGGCATTTTGCGGGAGGCAGATGCTCGGGGCACATGTGGTGATTGAGTCTCCTAAGTCCACACCTAGAATGGGTCCCTCCATCCCCAAATCCAGACCTAGAGGCGCTCCCCTCCTACGCATCCTGGGGTGCCCATTATCCCAAGCGTTTCTGCGCTGACAGAGCCCCATGCCCCATGCAGAACCAGAAGAAACTTTATCCCAGGGTGCACCCAGCCCTTCCCAACAAGCTGGGTCTCATCAAAACCCACGGCTGGGTTGCAGCTGCTCTAGATCACCCCAGTCCTGCAGGCTGCTGGAAGTCCCTCGAGCTTGGGACACCCGTGGTACCCAGGGATGTCTCCTGGTACTCACCAAGCGCAGGCTCTGCGCATTCCTTATACTGCTCCGGGGTACAGAAGGGAGCATCCCCTGCACGGAAAGGACACATCCATCAGCGATTATCAGCCACCGCTGCTGCAGGGGAGCTGGGGACAGCGGGGCTCTCCACGGGGACCGCAATGACCTCCCTTTAGCAAAGTGAGCCCAGGTTGGGGATGGGCAGGAGAAGTATTGCAGCGTCTGCCCCACCTCTGCCTCCCGCGGGGACCTTTTCTTGCAAACCGAGGAGGGAGCTGCTGGCAGGGGCGTTAACTGGGGCTAAATAAGGGGAAATCGGACCCATGTCCGTCTGCCGCATCTTGCCACTATTTCAGGGCATCCTGCAAAGGCTATTAATTAGCATCCTTCTTTCCTCAGGCAAAGATATTGCCTGGTCCCTTTCCAGCTTGTTAACCCTTAATGGCCGAGGCTGGGTGGATAGAGGTGGTCCCTGCCCCCCAGCACACTGACCTGGCATGTGAACCATTTTGCAGTTGCAGTTTTCCACAATATACCGGGTCTCGCAGTCGATCCTGCAAGCCGTGATACTGTAAACGGGAAAGAAGTCTAAGCCCATATCCGACGAGCGACATTCACCCCACGGCGGAGGCAGGTACGTCAGCTGCAAGAGAGGGAGGAGTGGGGTGTCAGGGGTCGCTGGGGACCGGCAGCGAGGAGTGGGACACAGCATCTCCCTCCTCTTGCTAGAGAGGAGCCCCAGAGCACAACTTTAATGATGTTTTTAAGGAGGGGACCAAGCAGCGCTGTTGCGAGGGAAGGCCACAGCATGACCTTTGCCAAGTGAGAGCCTTTAGCAAGGTCTTCTGCTCCAGAGCTGCTCTGCTGCGTCCCTCCAGCCCTGCATCTCCGGGAGCAGAGCTGCAGCAGGATGGTGCATTGGCGACGTGCAGCACCAGAGGTTCTCCAAGACCAGCTCCGTGGTCTTTCTCGCACCACTGGGAAAACCCTGCCCATGCAGGGACTGAAGGGGAGGCTCCGACCTGCAGATCATCTTCGACTTTGGTGAGATCAAACACAGGGTCATGGCGCCGGTGCCAACAGCTCCCACCTCTGGCTTACTGTAATGTCCAGGCTGTGCTACCACGTGCCACTCATGGGGACAACACAGACAGCGCTGGTGGCACTGAGGAGCACAAAGGGGTGGCAGTGGGATCCTGGCAATGGTTGTGATTGCTCCGGCGCAAGCAAAGCTGCCACATTCACACCATTCCCTCCTTCAGGCACTTTTCCCATTGAGGAAAAATGCAGCAGATCACAGCTCTCAGAGAAGGCCAGGGAAGCACACGGAAAGGACTAAGAACAGTTCGGCAACCAGAGATTGCTGCAGAAGGTGAAAAACGGCAAGGAAAGGGTGTACTGGTGCCATAAGGAGCCGTCAGACCTTCAGCTCCCCACAGAGCGATGCCACTGAGGTGGTGCGTACGTCGCTGCAGCCTCGGAGAAGGCAGACGAGTCAATCATGTCCTTTTACAAACCCCTGTGCTCAGTGGGAGCCCTGTGGAGCTAGGTACACGTTATCCACTCTCCTGGCACCCCACGATGAGGGGGAAACTGTCATCTCCCCATTCGCACCACCACCTCGCATGGGGCTCCTCAGTTGCTCTGCTCAGTGCTAGTGCAATGCAAACCCTTCTGCTGCTACCATTTTATTTAACAGAAATGCAAAGATAAGCAGGACTCCACAATCCACCACTGCAACCTTAAGTCAGAGCCCAAAACACGCTGGAGGAAAAACAGTGACTCTTGGCCCCCCATGGCCCTTGTTCCTCTTCTGTCTGCAGCTCGGCAGCCTTTCCCGTTTATCTTTGCTAAATGCTCTGCACAACTATTTGCTAGAGAGTAGAAAATAGCATTCTCCTAACTCCTCCTTCTTTGTGTTTTAAAGCAGCGTCCAATTTGCTGTGCTTTGCTCCAAACACAGAACGTTTTGTGCTGGCAAAGCACAATGGCTGATCAAAAACATTCCTTTAAAAAATGTAGTAACACTAATCACATCCTAAAATAAATAAGTAAACATATGTTGATGGACTACGAGCCTAGGGTCTAGTGGCAAGGCTCTGCGGTGCTTGTTTTTGGGTGTCTTTTGGAGACGTGTGGAAAAGGGAGGAGAAAGGAATGACCCCGTTTGGAACCCGTGCTCTGCTCTAGCTCTGCCCCCTGAGATCCGTGAGAGCACAGCTCCAGCGCTCCAAAGCACCCTGTGAAAAGACGTTCACCTTCTGCACTAGCTTGCAGTGCTGGGGCACTGGTAAAACTCCCCAGAGCTTTGACTTATGAACCACTCAGACGTTAAAAACCGCTAACGGGCTTAAACTGCAGCCAGGAAGAGGAAGGTGAGATGTTGGGAAGAACGTGGCTCACGGTGAGGACAGGTGGGTACGGGAACAGTCTGCCCTGGAGGGGCATGAAACCTGGAAGCTAACCTGGGGAAGATGCCAGGCTTCAGGGAGGGCGATCCTGACCTCTGGGGCTGGACAGGCTCTCAGCTCAGTCAAGTCAAAGTAATTCCTTCTCTATGAACAATTTTGCCATGAACAGCTCCCATCCAGGAACCCAGAGGCGCTTTGCTTAATCCAGCACTTTGCTGGATGCATCTGTGGTTACTGTACTGGTTCCCAGTATTCCTGTCTCCAACAGGCTGCTGCAGGCTTTACGGGACCAGCTGGAACCACGGACATGGCAGCCCTGTGGCATACCTATCTTCTGGATGAGCCACAGGTCCTCCCCACCTTCCCTGGCATGACCTCAAGGACAGACCTGAGAAAAGCTCAGACCTTGCCCGCACGTGGTTGATGGGGGTGTCCAGGTGACGGTGAACGCTGCTTCGGTTCTGCTTCCCCCACCAGTCTGGAATCACCAACTTCCTTCCCCTGCTCCTGTGAGCATCATCCCTGGTCTCAAGTGCCAACGGGACTTTTCAGTGATGTTCGACCACAGCGGATCTGCTCAGCGCCTGCGTCCTGGTGTGCACGTGCAAAGAAACAGGATGCTATGCATGCCGGAACCGGCACTGCCCATGGGTGCCTGTGCTGCTTGCTGAGGGACATGAGCTCTGGTACTCCCCAAAAACCTGCCTCAATCCATACTGCTGCTCAAGCTGCTTTAAAAAGCAACAGCAACGAGAGCTATCCAGCTGCTCAGAGACACGCGCTGACCTCTGTGCTCAGCCGGTCCGATCGGAAGAGTAGACAATATCCACATCAGGTCGGGAGATGCGGCAGGTGACGGAAGGATCCCATCTGCGGGGACCAGCTGAGGCATTAAGGGATAAAACCCCCAGCTTCCAGCAATCGCAGCACCCTCCAAGAAACAGGCCTGGCTCTGAACGGGATGGTTTCGAAAGTCAGCAAAGCAGCACCTTGGAATGAAAATATCAAGAGAGTCTTTGTGACAATAGCAAAGTGCTGTTTGAAAGGGATCTTTTCTCATTTGCTTTACACTTCCAATATAATAGAGTACCAGATGCCATCATTTAGTCATCCGCGGTGGAGAAAGGGGCCCATATGTTGCACATTGTATGATAAAGGAGAATAAATAATCGCGGTCTCAGATGGTATCAGCTCTCTTCCAAGCACAGCTATGCACATATCTTTTAAGCCCTTTAAATTACTCTGAATGTAGGTGATGGGATCAGAAAGCGGTGGAGTCGCGATCAGATACTTAGCTCACACGCTTTTTCGCTCGGCCGGTGTTGGATTTGAGCCATGGTGCTTGTGAACTGCCACCGCGTCTGCAGGAGGTGCCTGGGCTGAGTGATTAATTAAACCCTAATCAATGCAACTTCATTGACGGAGTTATGGCCCGATTCGTAGCCAGGACCATGAGGACCGATGACCCCCACACGGCGAAGCAAAGCTGGTTTGCATCTCCCCAAAAGCGTGGTGTTCCATGGGGATTTGCCGCCTTGCCACACACGCAGCCCCGCGCACACACTCGCACACTCACACATTTCACTTTTTTTGGCTTCCTAAAGATTCAGGAATAGGTGCAACACCTCTCCCTTGCCACATGCTGAGACTTTTGCTCTCCCCACCACTGAATCGCTGATACTTAAGAGCAGAAAAAGCCTCTTGGTGCATTTAACACCGGTGGAGGTTTTGTTCGCTCTGCATTATAAAGCCTTTCCCTGTTTCGGAGAAAAGCACGTCGTGTCTGCGATCCAACAGCAGACTCCAGGGAAGCTCTAATTTTCACTTTTTAAAGGAAATTACCCCAGCGAAACTCCTGGCCTTGGAGCAGAGCCCTGTGGGGTGCGACACAGGCACCTCGGTGCTGCCTTGTTTTATATGAACCCCCACCTCTTACGTCTCTCTAACACATCGCAGGATTTCTTGCTGCTGGCCATGCCTCCGAGCAGAGGCCCGAGATGCGGCAGCTCTAACCAAACCCACTGGGAATCCGTGCGCTTTGCCCTCCACCGCCGGCTCAGTGGGAAGCAGCGCTGCAGCAAGGGTTCATTTGAAGTTTGACAGGGAAATCGGTGCTTCTTCCTTACAGGCAAGGTTTTAGAGACAAATCTCCGTGGGCGGGCAGGCTGGACCCTCCCTCCCTTGAGCCAGTCCATGAACTCTTCTCTCTCCAAGGGGCTCATCAAGGGCTATTACCTGGAGCCTCCATCGTAATTACAGCTTGAAAGACTCATTGCTTCCCTCACGCTCTGTAATTTGTAATCAGAAGCAAACTCTTGACTGATCAGCAGCCAGATATGGATACGGCACCTCTCTGGAGGAAGAAGGCACATCATTAGGGACGGGGCTCTGCAGGGGATAGGGGAGCCACATTTCCCAGATCCTGCCTCAACATCCAAAGGTCATTTGGTCCCAGGAAAGCTCCCTTCACCTTTCCCAGGTGGATTTGGCGAGCAGGCATCGATGTACCCAGCCTCTGATGCAGTCCACTCTTGTCCTGACTTCTTATTTCCAGTTACCTCTGAGGGCAGCCGGTCTGTTACCGTCGGTGCTTGCAGCCACATCCGCATCACTCGCAGGCACAAGGCAGGACTGCCAGGACCACTGTGCCACATCCTCTGAAATGCTCCCCGTTATCCTTCAAAGACAAGACTATTCAGCCCCAGGGTATGGTTTTACCCTTCAAATAGTGCACCTCGCAGTGAAAGACTCAAATCAAGGGGACAAACTCTTCTGCAGGGTTTCCTGCCCTGCAGTGCAACGGAGCAGGGTCCCAAGTCTCTTCCCTCCAGCCCCCGTGGCTTCTCCCCCTGCAGACCAGCGCCATCCACGCTCCAGTTGCCTCTCCCGCCTCGGCACTGAAGTCCCAATGCTCTGCAAGACTTGGAGTTAATGCAATAAGATGGATTCCCACCCATAATACGGATGAGATGAATGCCCTTCCATAAGAGCATCCCTCCTTAACGCCCCCCTTGCCAAAACGGGTGCCTTCTCGGAGCTGCAACCTCAAGCAAAGCGCTTGGCCCCAGAGAGTTGCCCGAGCAACAAATTTTAGACATTTGCCATTTGAATTTCCTGCCCACGACACTAATGAGGCTGCTGCACCGCTTGGAAGAGCGCACTGGGCCAGGCCCGCCTTGCTAGCCACCAAATGGGAGCGTGCGTGACGGAGCAATCCTGCAGACCACAGCCACGTAAACAACGTAAACGGGAGGGACGCCAGTTGGCTTTGATCCCTCTCCCCTGCAGCCAGCCCTGGGCGGTGCGCAGCCACGCAGACGTCTCCTCCTCTTGAGAGAATTGCTTTCCCCTCTTCCATTTGATGCTAATTTGGGGCTGGCAGGAGGACTCTGGCGACAGCGGAGGCTGCCCAAGGATGCTGAGCTGCTCCCCTCCAACCTGCTCTGCTACCACCAAACACGAGCTACTCTTCTTTGAAGCTGAAGGGAAAAAAAACCCCACAAAAACCAAACCATAAAAGCAAAAGGAAAAGCAGGGGTAAAGGCAGCAGGGACAGTTTCTGCTCTCGGTTCCTGCAGGAGAGTAGCACTGAGCTCTAATTTTGCTCCGCTGCCATGGCAGCCTTCCAAGGGATGCCCGCACATACCCCTCCCCGGCACTGTGCGGTCTCACACTTACAGAAATTCAGCTTCAGCCTCTAATTGAGGTTGACAAACTCACGCCCTCACGCTTTCGCAATCGTTAATACTTAATTAATTACTGAAATGCTTTTTAAATTCTCTTGATCCCGGCTATTAGGGATTACGATAATCGGTTACGAACTGGCAGGCGCTGAAAGGAAAAGGAACAAATTGACTTGTCTCCGAAAGCAGGATGGATCTTGCTTGCTCGAAACGCGAGGAAAGGAAGGGCTGTGCTCGGCAACCGGGCGCGCAAAGGGGCCGCAGCGGCGGGGGCCGCTCAGCACAGCCTCCCCGCTGCCACAGCCCTTTCTCCTGGCCACGCCGCTGCCCTTCGCGCGCTGCTCTTGGCACTGAGCCTCCCGCTAACTGCCAACATCTGTCAGCAGCCAGAGAGATCTTTTTTTAAATTTATTTTAAGCGGTATCTGTTTTTCCTGCGTGTTTAATTTTATGCAACAGGGAAAACGTGGAAACGCGGCAGAGATGTTTCCAGCACGAGGCTGGGGCAGTTTCAGCCCAGTTTGCAGCTGGGCTCTGCGGTGAATCCGGCTTTGGGGACGCATCCTGCACTGACTCAGCCCTGCGCTGCAGCTCAGCTCCTCTCCTGCCTCCTCCACGTGTGGGGCCCCACCCGATGCCACCAAACTTCAGGCTGTGATCATCAAGGAGGGACGTGAACCTCTCCGGGAACACCGCAAAATCTAGATGGGATGCGTTTGCATTTGCTCCAAATGAAGTAACAACCAGAAACCTCCGTTCTTTAATGAGACATCAAATAGCATCAACTTAATAGAATTTCAAACCCAGGCAACTTGAGCACTTGTAAAATGCTTAAAAAGCTCGGCGTACACACAGCGCGTCGGCACCATCTCCCAGTTAATGATGCTGGAAGTTGTCTATTTGCTGCCTACCTTCGCTGTGTCGGATGCGATACGGCTGTTCCTTCTCATTTGCTCCCCTCACGTAAGCACGAGAACTGTTGTATTAAAGGACAAGAGCTTAACCCTTTCAGCACCTGGAAGGTCGCCCTGAGCAGGGCTCGGGGAAGTTATACAGCCCACGAGCCTCCAAGTGCTTGAGGTCAGTGGGCACCAGAAGAAAAACGTGATTTTGGAGCTCCAGGCTCCTCCAGGTCCCCGTTTCCTTGGAAATAATTTTGCAAATCAAGTAGCAATATTGAAACCTCCCATGGCTCCCCCAAAAGTCGAGGGCAGCCCCTTCTGAGCCTCATCCCAGGTTTGCTCCCAGGACCCGCTGGACGGCTGCTCCCGGTGTTTGCTGCGCCGACCATCTACAGCTCCCTTCTAGCACCCGCTAAACGAGCTGGACCCTTCGCTCACGTGCAAACTCTGTCTCAAATTGCAATAAACTCTGCCCTCCCCGTCCTGGCCACCTCCTTGGCATATCTATAGCCAGCAAAAGTATTCCCCCTCCATTCTGCCAGATGCCATTGGCTGGATTTGTTGGACTACATCGACCAAACTCTTCCACAGGTGCCCCGTTTGGGGGGTGCGCGGTGGGAGCTGGACTCTCAGAGGCTCTCCTGTCCGCAGTGAGCACCCGTCCATCTTTTTTAAAAAATTCTCTTCTCCACATAATATGGTGAAGGGTTAGCAGGAGCACCCACATCACTACTTCATCTACATCCCTATGTTTTCTCTTTCTGACCTCCTTCCTAAGCGAGCCCTTTCCAATCTCTCCCCATTCAGACACACCGCACCCAGCCCCGATTCATTTCCATCGCTTGCCTCCAAACCCATTTCCTTTCGTATCCTTCTACAAACAGGCTGATTCACTCCTAACTCTGTTTTCCAAGCAAAACCACTCTGCTGCCCTACAAAAACAGCCACGCAACTGTTTTCTTACATCTCCTGCTTTGAACTGCGCCCGTGCAACGAAGTTTTCTACGCGGCTGGCCACCGCTGCCTGCCAGTTTGCGTCTTGCTGTTGAATTAATTCAGTCTGATGATATACCAGAGGAAATCAACTGGGAGAGTGCGTGGGATTGAAGGAAATAGAAAGAAATCAGAGAGTGAACGTTTTTCCAGGAGGAGGTGTAAGACCGTAGGTAGGAGGAGATGCTCTGAGCGAGGGTTAGGAAACCTGGGAAATGCCGTTTAATTGCTCCCAATTTTCAAATGTCACTGCCTACACCCTGTTTGGAAATACGGGCTTCGGCGCGATCGCTGCCAGGCCCGAGTCCCGTGTTCTGCCTCTGTAATTACACTTCTTGATACTGCAGTTGTTGGTAGCTGATGCTCTCTGTCCCATGCAAGCATTACGAGGGGATGAGTCTCCAAGGCACGCTAGAGCCCTATTAAACGATATTGCTCCGTCTTTGAACCTGTTGCTTAATTGAAGTCTCTTAAATTTTTATTGCCAAGTTGGCAGAAATTGCCATTTTTAGTGCGCTCTTCATCTTCTCTAATGCGTCGTGTCGATGGCGCAGTGGGGAGCAGCCGAGCTGGGGAAGTAAGGTTACCTGATCCCACCCGTAATGGGAGAGGCCTGGGTGATGCTGCCGAGGTGCGGCGAGGATGCTGTAAAACCCAGCAGGAAAACAGGGATTAAAAGGAGGAAAATTCAGGAGGAATTTGCCTTTCTCCAGGGGATCAGCCCTTCGAAATAGAATTTCCAGTGTGTCCGCCCATGCCTTGGTGCCATGGTCCGCTGCAGGAGAACGGGGGAATACTGCAGCCTCCCCGAGGCCATGCACAACACAAGGTCTGGAGAGGCTTGCTACAGGCACCAGGCTCACCCAAAACAGCCAGGAAAAGGGCAAAATTGAGGTGGATCCCTCCAAAGCCAGGAGCAGCGGGAGCTGAAGGGCACTGCCCTACTCGGGGTCACCCTGCCTTCCCTTGGGACCCATGTAGGGGGTGACGGCATGGCGTGCCCCGAGCCAGCTCCTGCGCAGCTCAGGGTTTTGCCCATTCATGAGAAAACAAACCTTATTCATTAGACTCAGCAATTGCCATGGAAACCGCGCTCCCCTGTGAGGCCGGAGCAGCTCGCGCTGCAAGGCGCGATGGGGACCGCAGCCAGCTCTCCCCAGGTAAAACAGCGCGAAAACCCAGAAAACAGCAGCTACAGTCTCGCGTGTCCACGTAAAGCACTCTAGCTCACGGTGCGTTCACACGCTGCCACTGCTGCGGCATACAGAAAGTCACCCAGAGAGGTTGTTTTGCACCGTGCTCCATCAAGACGCTCTTGTTTTAATTGCAAGCGTCCATCATGTGTTGCCTTCCGCTGCGCCACCTCCTCAGTTACTTTTGGGAGCTCAGTCCTGGCTCCCCTTTAACTCCAGGGGATCGCTTCGGTCTGAGATTTCAGACAGAAAGCATCTCCCTTTAGGCACGAGTCTGCAGCAAAGAACCAGCTCAGTCTACATAACCCAACAACCAGGTTTTATGGAGGAAACCTCACGCTGGCATTGCCTTCGCAGGATTGCTTTTGCTGACTCAGCATGCGCAAACGATACGCATGCAAAGTCCCTCTTACGATGTTACTAGTGCAAACCAGCATGACATCATTACTGCATTAATGATGCAGTTCCCCAACTGGTAAATGTATCTTAAAAGTGTCGCTCTGCAGGAACTGGAGGGCTCAGTCACTGTAGAAGGAGCAGAAAAACTGATTTTGTTCCTTTCTTTAGACTGACAGCTAATTTCAAAGGGAGATTTAATGAGATCACGCACCATCCTGGAGCCAGAGTTTGCTTTTGACAAGGGGCTTTTGGAAAGCTCTCCATATAAAGATCCAGAATTTATCACCCCGGCACCAGGATGCAAGTTCTCACTTGTGCTAAGTGGCTGCATACCTGGAAAGGCAGGAAATCCGCAAGTAAAGCCCAGTAAATACTCTTATTTCCAGACTAGGATGGGTGGACGAAGGGGTGGATTGAGCAAGGCCGCAGGAAACAGTAACAGAGCCACAAATAAAGCCACGAGCCTCTCACCCAGCCACAAATAAATCCCCTTCACCCCAAAGCTCATCTCAAAGACGATGCGCAGCTCCCATCGTCACGCCAAGGCAAGTCTGTCCAGTTCCACACCTGTTTTTACTATGGCTGGGAAAAGCGCGTGTAACTAACACAGAGGCTGCTCTGAGCTGAGCAACGTGAAATGACCTCTTTATCTATTCTTCTCCTGCTAGAGGATCATTTCATTTATGTTTCGTGGTGTAAAATACACAGTTTAGGACCACAACAACTGCCCAGACTCGGTCCTCCAGGTGATGTTCGTGGGCTTTTCCATCTTTTGCTCTGTCTTATTGAAGGAGCAGCACATGCCTGCCCCAGATGTAGAGATGCAGTATTTTAAAAAAAAAAAAAAGACTAAATCAGAAGTCTGAATAAAAGATGGGCATTTAGGGCTTGAGAAAGTAGGTGATGCCTGCTTGATCCTTGTGGGGTAATTAAGAGGAGGTAGTAGCACATGTATGCTGTAATGGTTGCAATTAGCTTAAAAAATGACTTTATGGAGGTGGGCAGCATCGCCTGAGGAGCTGAACGCAGCTCCAAGCAGGCAGCTTGAAGAGCCCTCCATGTCTCCTGGGTAAACACATCGGAGCCTGCAGTGTAATTTTAAAGCAGTTACAGAACCCCTGGCCCCGGGCAGAAACGTGCGTTTCCCTCTCCCAGCACCAAAGCTCCGGCAAAACCCGCAGAAGAGGGGACACACTCGAGCTAAGAGTCCCCCCAAACCTGTTTTTCTTGTCATCTACATCTTCCCTGCTTGGAAGGCGGGATTTGGGGACGGATGGGTTTTTTCCCGCTCTCTCAGCTGGCTGCCTTCCTGATAGGAAATCGAATTTTTTAATAGAAATAATGAAATAGTTAATGCTGAGAATGAGATGGGGAAGATTTACAGCAGCTGTCTTAAAACTCTCCAGCGTTTATACTATTTCAATCTTAAAGCAAAGTCCTCGAGATCCTCCTGGCGAGCTCCAGCTCCCAGCCACGCTCCCAAATCTCGCTGAAGCCGGGACGTTTAAGGAAGACAAATCTTTCCAATTACCGCTCGCACTGGCTGGCGTGCTCGATTCGAGGAGGTGTTGCCAAACTGTTTCAGCATCAGGCGGCTGCACCGCACAACACGATACCCAGCCCAGTGCTGCCTGCCCGCTATCGCGGCATGCAAAGAGCCGTGTAAACGGCTGGTGATGCCCTTCTCCATCGCCAACCACGGCACCTCCGTGGTTAGCTTTTCTCCGGAGTTAGTGCGGTCTCACTAAGGGGCTGCCGATAATGCCGGAGGTGTTTCTCACCGCTGACAATTTGCTAAACAAAAATCCTGCTCTTTGCTGCTCAGAAAAGAGGAGAGGGCTTCGCTCGAAGGCGCGCGCATGCTGGGACGGAAATGCGAGACCCCGACACAGGGTCCTCTGCTCCGACACCGACTTCCTCCAGCGCCTTTCGCAAGTCACTTGCATCACATCGCAACCCAGCACCTGTGAGCTGCCTGCCCAGAGCCGGTTGGGAAGGACTCCTGCACGAAGCCATTACAGGGAATATGTGGCCCTAACCCTGGGGCCGTACCCAGAGCACAGAGCACACCGCTCCGCGTTGCACACGCCCATGGCAACTTTGGGCTTGGGGCTGACCCCAGTGCCGACACCCTGGTGTGTGGACACCCCTAGACTGCTTCATGAGATGCCGAAGACACAAGAGGGGACGGATAAGGCACTCAGTGCCCGGTAACTACTGCGAACAGTTCTGATGCCAATTAAACAATTATCCGTCCTTCCAGATTCTTTACCTCGCATCACGCCCCATGTAAGTGACACCAAACACTGCCGGGTCCCCTGGGGATGGCAGAATGCAGCTGCAGAGCGAGGTGAGGGTGCTGGGGACACATGGCAGGGCTTGTGCCAAGGGAACAGGCGTAAAAAGTGCCCACGATGGGTTTCCAAGCCTGTTTCTGCTTTGGACTTCAGCAGCTGCTGCCTCGGTCCCCGAAGAGCCCTTTGCCTTCGCTGTTACTAAGGTGTTACACACCAAAGGAGGGCTCTGCGCGCTAACATAGCTGCCACTTTCTCCCACCGGACTTCCCACGAGACACGAACCGACAACAGGGAAACATTTCTCTGCTTTAACTGAGAAGATTCCACCTGGTGTTCGCCTACCAGGAACCCACACCGTTCGTTATCTCCTGGATGATTACACGTGAGCATGCCGTAACGAAGGAGAGATGATCTGCATCCAGGCTCGCTGAAATGCAGCATCTTCAGGTGTATTTTGGTACCCGGTGACCACGGAGAGGTGCCTTAACGATGTATTTGGTGGTGAATTCCTCACGTTGCTCTGAGCTGAAGTGTAACGACTGCGGCTCTGATCTCCACTGAGGTTTAATCAGAGCAAAGCCTCCAACAGCTCGTGTTCGCTTTGCTCAACTTGATTTATGTCTCATTTGAGGGTGGATGCAAGAGCAGGGAGGAAAATGAGAGAGGCAATAAGGCAGAAGGGCTAGGAACGAAAGCACCGGGGCTAAGCTGGGGGAAAAAATTATTCTGCTGGCTGGCTTTCCGAATGCCTAACCAGGATTTGGGTCTAATGACGCTACATCACATCGCATCCATCTGCACCGAGATGATGTGCCGCCATCGGGACTCAGGGAGGGTGATGCATCCTGAGCCGCGAGCATCCCACCACAGTTTGTAATAAAAAATGTGACTATTTCTGTGTTACCTGAAAGGATTCACGCTGATCTATATAATGTAACACTCTCCTCTTGTCTCTTTTTGTATCCTTGGAGCTTGAGAGCCTTTTGGCAAAAAGCATCCTTTCTCAGAGAGCTGGAAGGTGCCCAACACATTGAGCGACTGCCACAACTGAACCATAACCACAGAAGAGCAAGGCAGGGAAATTACAAGGGATGAAGTCTCTTCTGTGGCCAAAACTACAAAGATTGTGGGCAATGTATTTGAAGTAACGCTGAACAAGCTGCCCACATCCCAGCCAATTTGAAGCAAGGCATTAAAATAGCTGTTAATCATGAAGATGCCTCTCCAGGGGCATCGGTACATAGAAGCGATCTTTCATACGGACCCACTGGAGGGATCTTGGTGTGTAAATGACATTTAGGACTTACCCTTTGCTCTTGGGTGGCTACAAAGGTCTGGAATCCAGGGGCCACTCCAAACCCCAGCTCCTGGACGAAAGGCGGCTCAGACTGGCTGTGGATCTGGACTTTGACTCCAGCCTCGAACGTCGTCTCCTCTGGAAGAAGAAGCGGGGAGGTTAGCAGGCTGTGGTGGGTGGGATGGTGTCCACCGGCGTGGGCATGTTTGTCCCTCTGTGGAAAATGGTATCTGGTCAATCTCTGCAGCTCAAAAGCAGGAGATAAGCGGCTGGGAGTGCTCCACCTGGATGCTCAGACCTCTCGGCATCAAGGAAGGAAACCCAGCAGCAGCGTTTGCCGTGAGCAGAGCTCAGCCGGGACTCAGCCCAAATCATCGCTGTCGCCCATCAGCACCAAGAGCATCTCCGTGCTCTGGTCACTGCTGCCTACCCCAAAGGCTCACCCTCCCTGTAACGCAGAGATGCATGATTTCTCCAGCTTGGCCCGTACTTCCAAGCTACAGACAACAGGAGGTGACATCTCCTTTCCAGCTGGTATTTAGTTACAGAATTTTAAATGCATTCCCATATTACTAAAACAAATAAACTCCTCCTTCCTCCAAACACAGATGTTTCTACTATCCGTAAGGTCTCCAATGCCGAAAGCATGGGTGCACCCCGTGTCTGTTGCCCCACCTCTGACGCAGCCTGAGGCCACCTGGGGGACAACATAGGTAATTAAATAACGGAAGAAGTGTGTTAAATTCAAAGGAGCTCACATTTTTGGCAGCTGAAGTTGCTCCAAGTTGGACAAAGGTATTTTGCAGCACACGAGCTCAGACACATCACCGAGTTATGGGTGATGCAAGGTTTCCACGTCCCGAATCTGTGCTGAATACCAAGTAACTCGAGGTCAGTCCCCCTCTTCCACTAGAAGCTAAAACCAGCTCAAAAGAGACTTTCTGAAGCAGAATTAATGGGATGCAAATCAGATCCGAGTGTGATATATGAGCACTTTGGGCTCCTCTATCACACAGGCATCTTCACGCAGCTGGGGCGCGTAACCTTTCTCTCTTTAGCATTGCTGCTACGGTCTCACGTCCCAACAAACTAGAGGGAGCATATGGGACTAAGAGGTGGGGGGGCTGATTCGCAAAGGAAGTTGTTAACTATGCATAATTTGGCCTAAAAACTGAGTTACCCGCTAATATGAATCCATGCCTGTGGCCAGCAATGCCACCTCTACATCTAAAGAGCTTCTGTTTAAAGATGAGTCACTTCATTTTCCTTGCTTACTATTCCTTGGTATTTTTCTACTATTTTATGATGCATTTTAATTTTTAGCAGCACTGTATTCAATCCGAAGCCCTGGTAGAAACCCAGCACCAAGGAATCACAGCTGCAGAGCTGTTATGCCAGGGGCTGCACAAAGACGTGCAGCAGGAGACAGCAGCAGAAGACACCAGACCATGGGATGATACGGGCCGAGGAGGACAAGGGAAGAGTAAGGTGATACTGGATGACATGAGGTTTATAGAACTCAGGAGCTCACAGCTTAAGAAGATGCAACTCTGCTGACTCAGTCGGGTAGCAAAGGGAACAGCCTTCTCCCAAGAGGACTTTCTTGGACCACGCTCACTTGGTAGCTCCCAAGGCAACTGAGGCCAGAGACCGCATGGGTGGGAACGGGCTTATGCATGGATTTGTCAGGCTAAACAAGAGCATCCACAGCGCTCAGATCTACCTCCTGTACTGCTAACCATGCTCCAACGCTTCAACACTCAGCCATGGCCAAACACCGATCAAGTGCTCGTCCAAGAAGGTTCGACCAGAGACCTCCGGAGACCTCTGGGCAGACACGCTGCTGTCACCTTCATCTCCTACTGTGCAAACAAACCCTCCCCACCAACCGCAAACCAAAACATACATTTCATCCAGCTTCTGGGAACAAAGAACATTTTAAAACCCCCACTCTGACAGTGAGGCTGCTTTACATGTCGGCTACAAGAAACTTCATGCTCTGCACTTCAGGGGGTGCGGGCAAGCTGTCCATGCACTTGGTTGGGGCTCAGCTCCAACCAGTTCAGAGTTGGGCTTTTAACCAGTTAGAGGTGTATTGACCTGCAAGGCTCACTCTTGAGCACACATCGACTGATGCCTCCGGTGCCCACACTAATCTGCCCGCCCTGNCTGCAGTGACGTTGTCTGCCAGCAGCATCTCCACATCTCACGAATTTTATCTCAGCAGCCTTTGCAGACAGAGCAGCTGGAGCAGGCTATTAATATTTAACCTTTCAAAGCCCAGCTTTTCTATCTAAGGCACAGGAAAACAAGTTGGAGACAAATACGATTTATTAGAACAGTTACCTGCCCAGGCCTCGAATGCTTCTGCATAATTCAGGGGGTGCGGGCAAGCTGTCCATGCACTTGGTTGGGGCTCAGCTCCAACCAGTTCAGAGTTGGGCTTTTAACCAGTTAGAGGTGTATTGACCTGCAAGGCTCACTCTTGAGCACACATCGACTGATGCCTCCGGTGCCCACACTAATCTGCCCGCCCTGCGTATTGGCTCTGTGATGCTCCACGCAAGGTAATTATATATTTTTGCCTCCTTGTGCCAAAAGTGCTTTTGGCATTTAAATAATGCCATTATTTAGGGCATGCAGCATTGCTAATTGCATGGGGTGGCACGTGGTGGATGCCAAGCATAAGTGCATCTCCTCTGAGATCTGCATCTTCTCTATGGGATACTGGCACAGAGAATGTGAGTTTATTTTGGCTTTTCCCTATGCCGAAGCCTCCTGGAGCAAGACTGGCATTGACCATCCTTGCTCTTGGCCTCCAATTCTGCTCAAGACCCAACAATCGTGACCTGAATCACTCCCCACCACCCTCCGGTGGCGGGGCTTATGGCGAGGAACGCAACCCTATTACTGGGACCCACCATGACAAAAACCTGCCTTGCCTTTGCTTTGCTCGGCCATAGTTGGGCTCCTCTCCCTCCAAGAGATGTCAGATGGATGTCAACACGTCCAAACTCTCTCGCTGTCTGCTCAGGTCTTGCACCTGCACACGCACGGAGGTCCCGTTCGAGGGTCTCCTCCCTGCCAACACCTCCCCGGCACTGACCCTCAAAACACCCCAGTGCTGAGGGTGAAGCCAGCTTTCACCAAAACCTTTGGCAATGCAGAACGCCCCCATCCAACCCCATCGCTGCTCAACAGCACCGCAGCAGCCCTGGGCTCCGCAGCCCATTCAGCACCCAGGTGCCCAAGTCCTATGGGCAAACACTAGAATGGGTGCAAACCCTCTCCCGAGTGCCCGCCAACTCCTCCAATTTCAATCCCGATCCTGTTATCCCCCCATGACGCCCACTCCTACCGATCCCACCCGGCTCCATCGCCTTGCCTGGTGTTGATCCCCTTCCAACACTTCAGAGGAGATACCATATGCTTCCTTCAGTAATTACCTGACAAGTTGGAGCAGAAAGCTTCTATTTAGTCTAACTTGTTGGGTAACGGGAACTGTTTTGTCGAAACATTTTCCATCTGAAATTATTCTGTCCATTTCCGCACCTGCCCCAGGTCTGTTCAGCTCTCGCTTAATCCCATGTATTTCCCACGGTTGGGTGCTGCACGCCATCTGCAGATAAACCCCTGTACACCCCTATCAAGCAAATAATATACAGTATCCTATGCAAGTATCTACAAGGGACTTAAAAGCAACAGTGTTTGCAATTTTAAACAGAAAATTCTGGCATGTAGCCATTTGCAATCACGGACGGGGAGGGGAGGGCATTTTCTATGCCACAGAAGAACCTTTGCTTTTAAAGCACAGTTATTAATTTTCATCATCGATAATAACAAGAAAAGCAAGATAAACAGCATTTTTTTAGAAAAGCTGCCAAAAGCCAGGCAGCATTCGTTGTTTTTCCTGCAAGAAACACATGCGAGGATGAAACTATAAACACGAAACTGGCTTTGAAAAACTGTCACCATTTCTAAAAAATCTTTTTCTACAAAATAGCTGTTTTCCACTAAGAGAGAAAAATTAGAAGCCCAGCTACAAAACCCTTCGATGGAATACGCCTCGACCAGTCCCCCATTAGCTGCATCTTAAACATTTCCAGCCCCTGTGCTGGGGCTGAGAAGCATGCGCGTGGGTTAAATATTTGATGCGAGCGTACGGAAAAGCAAGGTCTCATAGGACCCAGAAGCACAAGACCATCTGGTTTTGGGTGCATTTAGCTTGCGAAAATGACTGTCCCTGGGCAGAGCACACCCAAAACTGCTCTGCAGCAAACGCTGTCTGTCACCCTGAGACGGGAGAGGTGCAACCAGGGCTGTGAACATCCACAGATACATGTTCCAGCCATGGTTTTGCCAGTTTTTGCAGTTTTAGCACAATTTTGAGCGGCTGCTTCCAGCGGTACCTCCTGGAGGCATGGGGCTGAGCGCCAGTCCGGGCTGTCACTGCTATTTCGTTAAGCCTGTTTCTTGTGATCACCCATCAACGGGGTGAAACACAACCCTGAAAACCCTTTGATTGGCTCAGATGCTGGAAAAGCTTTAAAAATAAGTTCCAGTGACTTGGGGTTTGGTTTGTACCTTACGGCTTTTAAACTCATTTTGTGATGTTGGGAAGCCCAACCACAGACCTTCATTCGATCTCCAATCCCACTTTCCAGAGGACAGTGCCTGTAAACTCATTTCTTAGCGCATCCCCGGTTGGGAATAGGACAAAAACTCCTTGAGGACTGCATTTTTCAATACATTAATATACACTACTGTACGCAGGACAGTGTTTCCAAACAAATCTTGAGCTGCGCTTTTCACTGAAGGATTAGAGTAGTGTTAATTAAACTGGGGATTAATTCAGTATGTGCTTCAAGTTGGCTGCAGAGTATTATATGTTGCACATTGCATAGTTTTCTATTTCTGGCGTTGGCTTTCCGTGACTTCACCGGGGCTTTCTGCTTAAAGCATTGCGTGAAAAATCTTAATAAAGCTCCAGCTGACTGTACACTCCGGTGTGGACTACAAAGTTCATCCCTGTGAATATGCAAGAAGCTGCAATTAAAATAAGAAATGCTGCCAAAGGCACAGAGATACCTTTCTCCCCTTGCCTTATTATGTCCAAACTGATCCACTTCTCTCTGGCAACTAACATCTGAAGCTGTGCTCGGCACTAATTTATTGGGAATTGAAGATACAGCCTGAGTCACGGGTCGTTTTCTAGCTGCAGCCATCACCTGCCAGCTGTGCCGGCGGCACCGGCAGCTCCGCAGAAGATACTCCTGCTCGGAGAAAACCAAAGCAGATCCCACATGGCTCGAGCTGAGAAAAGTAGATGGCATTTTCTCAGCTAGTTCACATTATGACTGTATTAGAAGGTGGCCTGAAGGTTTATTTTGGGTAATGAGCCTTCTCCTGCACTGTGCAGAAGTAAGCACAGGGCTGGGAGGTTTGGGCTCTCCCCAGACTCTCATTGTCCCTTGCCTCAGTTTCCCCATCTGTAAAATGGGAGCAATGTTGCTACTTCACTCATTGAGCTGCAAGAGTCACCAGCGCCTCTTCTGCGCTCTGCAAAGTGCAATTCAACACCACAGTGTATTACTGAGGTGCACAGACAGGGACCACGTCACGGGGACAGCATCCTCAAGGGGTACAGGCAGCACTAAGTGCAACACCTGGAAGGCGGCACAGATATTCACCCCTGTGCCAGCTGCACCGCATCCATGAAGGGTTTGTTGAGCTCATGGTTGCTTGCCTCCCTCGGGGAGGAAGGCTCCCCAGGAGCAGGGGGGTTGCTGCGGCAGCACAGACATCCCCAGAAGATGCTGAGGGATGTCGAACTTCATCTCTAGTTTTAACAGCATCCTTTGCTCAGTATCGCCATGGAAACGACGCGCATCAGAGCAAGCACTCCTCCACCTCTCAAGTCGGCCCCTGGGGCGTGTTGGCACGCCTGGCACCAGGGCCGAGCACCCTGAGTTGCTCTGGGTGTGCAAAATAGCATGGCCATGTCCCTGTTCCCATCAACCCAGTGACCCCCTAAATCCCTCCTGCATGCCTCCCGTCTACCTTAGCAGCGCGTGGGACCTGGCTGTGTGTCCTCAGATTATCCCCTGGGGTCTGTGCCCGCAGCTCAGCACCTCCTGAGCACGCTGGCCTCATCAGATCAGCGGGGCAGCCGGGACCTGCAGCTACCCAGAGGATGTGTCTTGTGATCTGACTCGACGAAGTCAGCTGTCACCTCAACCACACTATATCTGTGCAGAAATCTTAAAACAAATGCCTAACACTCACATTTTTCCTAGACAAAAATGTATAGATGAAAAAAAAAGCCTCAAATCGCCATGGAAACGTAACTGTAAGAAAGCAGGACCCGCAAGCCTACCGTGAAAAAATGTGAAATTATAACAAAACCAGTTTAACGCCAGCGAAACCAGTTTTGCTCCCCTGTGTGTGCTCTCATTTCTGTGGAAGCGTTGTGTTTTGCTTCACTTAAAGTTGCTTGGTAACAGGATTAAGTGAAGCTGAAATAAGAGTATTCGCAACAGGGTTCGGGGAGGTTTGACAGGCGACCGAGTCGATGCAACTTTCCCCACTAAAAAGCAGTCGCTCGAAATTTGTCCTGTGTATTTTGCTATTGCAGGCTGTGCTTTAGCCGCTGTTTTGAGAGCAATCAGGGACTACAGATTTCCCCACGGATGAAAATGAGACGTCTACCACCGGCTCCCGCAGCTGCTGGGAAAAACACCGTGCATCCTGCTCGGATGCAGCAGGAGCGAGAGTCCCAGCGGGGCTGTGCAGAGCATGTGTAAGCCCAGCCTGCCTGCTCATCTGCATTTAAGAGGGACAAATTAAATGTACAGAAGCCACCGTGCGAGTGTGGCCAGGGGAGCGGGCAGCCCGTTGTGGTCTTGTCCACCTGGCCAAGCTCTGGAGGGGTTCAGCTGCTCCTAAGCGCATGGTAGGGCCAGTGCTGGCCCATGGGAACGGGGATAAGTTGATGCTGGAGAAGACAAAAATGTCCCCAAAGCAGCTGGAGAAGAGTCCCTGTCGTAGAAGAGGTGAAAACCTATCCACTTTCCAGGAGGTATACGTGGCATTTAGGGTGGAGGCGATAGGATGAAGTCCTCCAATCTACAGGTGACAGCCCTATACAGAGGACTGATGGAGACCACCCAGCCCTTCATCCCTAAGGACAGGTCCCTCAACCTTGCCCCCTTTCTGCTGGGAGCCCAAAAGGCAGGACATCACCCCTGCGCAACCCTTTGAGCACACCAAGGAACGCTCTAGTTTCTCTCCAATGTGATCTCCTTGCCTGAAGGACTCATGGCCCACGCCAAGGTCTCGTGGATGCTGCAGTGACACCCCCGGGGTCCCTGCCACTGCTGGAGGACTCACTGCTGCTGACAGCACCAATGCAAGCTCCAAGCAAGCCCTGTGTCCAGCTCTGGACACTTGAATCTATTTTCAGGCTCCTCCTGTCACCGAAGGAGAGAGGCAGGCAGCTCCAGAGTGATTCAGCCCATCCCAGGGAGATGTCTACAGCAGGATGAGTCACATCCAAGGTGTTGCAACTTCCCTCCACTGAGCCAAGACAACTCCTTAATCTCCATAAGCAGCTACGATAGGATCAGATAAGCACAACCAAGCCCCAGTGGGAAATTCAGGCGTTCCCTTTTCAGAGCTAAGGAACTGATAAAGGTAACCAGCCTCACTCTCTACAAACCCTTCCCTGCAGCTAGGAAATCAAAACTTGCTGCTTCGAAGTGCTACTGACAACCTGCAACAGGGTCTTTATGCTTCCCTGGTCCTCTCCAACGATCAGTGTCGGGATGAAACAGGGGGAAAAGGACCGTTTCCTGGTGGCCCAGCTCCTTCTCTCTTACAGAGGTGGGAAGTGATCTGAGACCCCCCTCAAACATCACCCAGGAGCCGGAAAACCCAGGCAGGTGTGGGTCCAGCACATCAGTGATGATCTCAAGGCTACTGGAAGCTTTGATGGTGATAGAGAGCAGATGAAGAGCAGCACAGCAGCACGGAGTGACAAGCTCCACTATAGCAAGTCATCAGGTACTTCGTGTGTGAGGTTAAAGATTTATTCTGGGGAAACAAAACCAAAAGCCTTGCACCTGAAAGAGCTACCAGCATGAAAGGCCACCAGCTTGTGTTAAAGGCAAGCAAGGTAGTCGTATTAGCTACAGAGGTAAATAAATTCTTCCTCTTTGTATCTCTTGGGATATAGTCAGATTATTTCGGAGGGTTTTTTTTTTCACTTCTACTTTTTTTAATGAAAAAAACCTCTGGAAAACCTCATTTCCTTGTATCTGAAAGGTGCAGCCAGCTCAGGGCTGCGACAGGAGCACGGGGGGCTGCTTCCCAGCCTCGACTGCTCCGCGAAGGCGATGGGAGCACTGCTGTCACCCGACTGCCACCACGAAGCGACGTCTCCTGGCTGTTGTTTCTCTTTGCTTTGGTGATAAACAATGGCAAGAGGGACTTGGACAGAGGAAGTGAAGAACCTTCTGCTTTCGGAGCTTGCAAGAGGGAGGCTGAAAGGGAGGTTTGGGAAGGGCAGGAGACGGACCGTGGGTCCGTCTCTCTCTTCCCATGGCCCAAAGGCTGGAGAAGCAGCAGCGAAGCCTCTGCCATACAATCCCAAGGGATGAGGGCACAGAGCCGATGCTTCCACCTGGTTAAAGCATCGTTTTAACAGTTAAAAATCACCGCTGGGATTTTGTTAATCACCACTGAGATTTAACCACTGCGTGACTCCTACAGTGTAAACTGGGATAATACATGTGGGATATAAACCCCAAAACACAAGCTAACGCTTCAGGATATAAGGTAACACCTACGCCCAGCTGGGACCCAAAGCTTTCCTACCAGCAATTCATTACTTAATCCCCTATTAAGCATTTATTTGGGTATCTTCTACTTAATTACCTAGCCAGGGTGCTGGAAGAGGCAGGAGACAGGACACGATCGAGCTTCTTCACTACAAAAGGCAAGCCTGGAGCGGAGGATTTTGCCTGCTCACTCCATTCCAAGCTCTCTGTAAAGCGCAGCCGCGATCCATTACTCACCAAGTAACAGAAGGTGTTATAACAAACTACATTAAGCATATCCGCTATTTTTAGTTAAGCATATTGCATTTGCATACTAAATCTGAGGGGCCATATGTCTCAACGTATATTATTAAAAAGCTTCTTACATAATATACGGGGCAGGAGAAACCGGCAGGTCTCCAGCAAGCTGAGCCCAGAGCGGTTAAAGTGGTTTTGCTGGACAGTGAAGAGCCAGCAAATGAATATTTCAGTCCCTGGCTTCTCTCCTATTAAGCTTAAGCTTTAATCATTAAAGCAGGGAAACAATTGTCTCATAAACTGCTTTACTGGCGGGGTCATGCCAGGGCAGGGAGGGTGGCTCCTGCGAGGTTATGTTGCTTATACGATGACTTCTTGGTGGGGAAGGAACATAAATTCCCTTCCCACCTCAGCATCCTTTGGGAATCACGTGTGACAGGGAAGGGTGACCGTGGGAGCGAGGACAGCCAAAAAACCAGGGGGCTTCTTGGAGCCACCCTGGTGTCTCCCCTGTCCCTGTGAGCTGCTGCCATAAATACAAAGCGAGGAAGAGAGAGATATTCCCTCCAGAGAGGTGAAATATCCCCCCGTATCTAGAGCCGGGGGTGCTGGCCCCTCGGGCCACCCATCTGCCAGCTTTCTCTTTGGCAAGCTGCTGCCACCGCAGGGACAGAAATTATTAGAAAAACCAAAAAATAAAAATAAGAAAGGACACGCTTATAAGGCGCAGAAGCGGTTCTCGCACATCCCTCCCCCCCTCTCCAGGAGCCTTGCCGCTTCCCCCAGAACATCTTGAAATATTAAACGGTGAAAGAGCTACTGCTAATTTTGGCTGGTAGCGGAGTCAGATGGAAGCAGATTCCCAGTGCCGAGGCTGCGTCCTGGCTCTGCTGCTGCCCCTTTCGGGGTGGATGGATGGACGGCGGAGACCGAGATGCCTTGGAGGCCGAGCCTAGGAGTCCAGCCAGCTTTTGGCATTGATGAAAAGGAGACGTCATCTCCATGTGCTTGGCAGACAACTCAGCAGGACATGGTTTCTCAAACTGGAGGTCCAAAGAGGTGCCAGGGAGATCTTCCGGCTCCGAGCATCACTGGCCCCCAGGAAGCCCCTCTGCATCCTGACACCTCTCCAGGAATGTGGGTCCCATGGGAAGGCATGTCAGCCCCAAAGTGGGACCAAGGAATAAGACTGGAGTTGGTCACCACCCCAAGATGGTGGGTCACCATCCTAAGTGGTGATCCCATCACCATCACCACCCTGACCTGCAGTGAGAGGCTCCAAGGGACTGCAAGGTCCACGCAGGTCATCAGACAGAGGTGTGCCAGGTCCAGCTCCTCTGCAGGATCTGTGCTTAGTTTTCCAGCCTGAAGGATGCTGTAGAGCTCTCACCGCTCCAGCACCACCAGCAGATAACCAGGATTTGCTCCTGCTGGGCCTTTATCATCAAGGACCAGACTTCCCTCTTGAGCCAAGCTCGTGCCTCCCCATCACCCACCCACTTTTCTCATTCTGCAGCCACTCCAATGAGTAATAACCTCTTACAACCATTTATTTTCTCCTGGTCCCTCTCCAGGACACACTGCTGGAGGTTGAAGCACAGAAGGCCCCAAAGGCAGGAGGACTCTGCTGCCAGAGCCCAGCTGCGGAGCTGAGCCCACTTGCTTTTGCATCCTTTCGGAGAAAAGCAATTTCTCTCCAAATGCAAAGCTGGGCTGGATGGCAAAGCTTTGGAGTTAGCGTGCAATTAAATAAAGTCTCTGCTGGTACAAGGACGTTTGACGACAGGCGGCGGGCAGAGAGGTTTTCACCGTTTTGAGAAACCTTGACTCCGTGCCCTGCCTGAATTACACTGACAGCTGCGGTTATGTCTATTTAATTTGCATTGCCTATAAATGTCAGTGTTTTGAATGATGTAATTTCAAAGCACTTTGGTGAACTCAGCAACCAAGTAAACACTTACTTTAATGGAAAAGGATGTGCTTCAGACGTGGTTTCTGACCACAAAATGCCAGGACAGAGCTAGTCTATCAGAGTGGGGAAAAAAACCCAAGTATTTTAGTTACATCAGTGAGGGAAATGCTTCTCCTGCTCATGCATTCGTTTGAGATAGATTGAAGTCAGACAGTCCCTTGCAAAAGGTCCCTCTCCAGCTCTCTTGTAGGCCCCTCCAGGTAAGACCTGAAATCAATAGCTGACTTTTCTGGAGGTGGGGAAAGAAAAGTAAGAAGAAATCCCAATCCCCTGCTCAACCCAAGGATACAAGGTGTAAGCCTTGGTCTCGCATCCAAACCAATCCTTCAACAACTGGGATAAAGGATGTTTTAGAGAGATTTAGGTTTTTACACACACATCCACAAGAAGTTTCAGTTCCTCCATGTTTCCTTAGAAAACTCCCCACCTAGTAATTTTTACCCCTAGCAGCCAAATGGATTTTAGACCTTATGAAGAGAAAAACTAAAAATCTGTGGGCCTGGGGAGTGGAGAATGTCATATTGCCTACTTGTTAGCTTATTTATGATATCTTATTTCATAGCAATTTTTCAGGATTAAGGTTACCAAAGTGGGGACAGCAGGTGGCTGCAGGAGGTGATGCTCCCCCAGGGTCCCTTCTGCTCCTCCAATCTCAACTTCCCACCTGCAGACCTTCTCAGGTGCCTTCACCACTTCCATCATCTGCACACCGAAACCGAACCCTTTTTGCACCAGGAAAGGATTTTCGTAAAATCACAGAACGGTTTGGGTGGGAAGGGACCTTTAAGACCACCTCGTTCCAACCCCCCTGCCACGGCCCAGACCCCTTCCCCCAGCCCAGGGCGCTCCAAGCCCCATTCGGCCTGGCCTTGAGCGCTCCCAGGGAGGGGGCACCCACAGCTTCTCCGGGCAGCCTGGGCCGGGGCCTCACCGCCCTCGGCGTCAAGGATTTCTTCCCCATATCTAATCCAAACCTCCCCTCTTTCAGCTCAAATCCGCTCCCCCCGTGCCGCCCCTCCGTGCCCTCCCCTCGCACAAAGGCCCTCCCAGCCCTCCCGCAGCCCCTCCAGGCCCTGGGAGGCTGCTGTGAGCTCTCCCCGGAGCCTCCGCTCCTCCAGGCTGGGCAAGCCCAGCTCTCTCGGCCTGGCTTCACAGCAGAGCTGCTCCAGCCCCCTGGGCATCTGCACGGCCTCCTCTGGACTCACAGGTCCACGTCCTTCTTACGTCGGGGGCCTCAGGGGGGGTCTCAGGAGAGCGGAGCAGAGGGGCAGAATCCCCTCCCTGACTGCTGGCGATGCAGGCCGGGATGGGGTTGCCCTTCTGGGCCGCAGGCGTGCATTGCCGGCTCATGTTGAGCTTCTCATCAACCAGCACCCCAAGTCCTTCTCCTCCCGGCTGCTCGCATCCATTCCCTTTCCTCCTCTATATACATCCCATCTTCAGCCCAAAGCATCGCTGCTTCCTCGCAGCGTCTGCACCTCCCTCCCTTTGCCCCGCCAAAGTGCCCGGTGTCCCCTCCCAACCCTTTCTCCTCCCGCCATCCCCCAACGCCGCATATGGAGGATGCTATATATAAAAATATTTGCATTGTGTTGTAGCGTGCTGCCCACGGTAAGGCCGGCGGGGCACAGACAGATCTCATATGGCAGCAGGCAGTCCAATATTTTCCTCTGATAAAAATAACCTGTGAAAATTACATCTAGCACGGCCTGCAGTGCTGCAATAAATTTTGCTGGAGGAGAGGAAAAAAAAAGAAAAAAAATCAATCAATCAGCACTAACCTGGAGATTTACGCAGAAAAAGGCATTGGTGATACCGGAGATCGCTCCTGAGTTTTTGCAAGGCACAGGGAGAAAACGGCAGCACAAGAGACTGGGCAGGAGGTGAAATCCAGCAAACGGATGGAGCACAAGGCATAGCTGGACCCTGCTGAGATTTTGGGGAGATGAGGCGGATTTTGCAAGAGAGACAAAGCAAGGGAAACGCTCATCTCCTTGTGTTTTGACCATCTCAGAGGTGACCATCAAGTCTCAGCTGGTCACTAGGGTCCCTCCACAGCCCACAGGGAGGGATGGGTGATTATCCACCCCATCCTTTGAGAGCTGCCTGACTTATTTACATGAGAAATCTCTTTTAAATGGGTCATGGAGGGTGGGACAGCTCCACTCTGGTTTTCAGAGCTCCGTCACCCCATTCATCACCCAAATCCACCTTCTCAAATGCCAACACGCAGAAAGAAATGATGCCTGCAAGCAAGGGGACTCTTAAAGAGAGTCTTGGTAGTGGAACTTCATCTGAAATACCATCACCGGTTCTGGGCACTCGAGCCTGATCGATGGAGACGGGGAAAGGAGCAAGCCAAAGCTGCTTGGATGGGCAGAGAAGCGGGGAGCCCGGGATTTGGGAGGAGTCCAACACAGCTTGGGTTGTGTATCGTCTGGCAAGATGAAGGCTACAAATCCTCTCTATGAATACATCAAAGGCAAACACCAGAAGGGAGCAGAGCGTTTCCGCCGACAGGAAAATATTTGTAAAAAAAATCCAAGCTAGGGTAAACTGACGGTGAATAAGTGTAATCTGGAAATCAGAAGGCCTGGAACCAACAATATGGGGCTGCACAGAAAGTGTATTGCTAGCACGGTCAGCTCAAATACCACATTGCGGAACCGGGACCAGGACACACTTGTCTGGCTTTCAAGGAGAAGCCTTGCTCTTCCAAAGCCCAAAGGGATTTCGGCTGCGAAACCTCACGGACAACCCCACAGCTCGCTTCCAGGCTGTACGGTTCATGGTGAAATGCTGAGGTCCTCCATTGTCCTGGTGCACACCACGCATCGCTGTGCCTGCTCTGCATCCAGAAAGCGAAACCATTGGGGAGCTGGGTGGGGGAACAAACCTCAGTAGGTTAAGATGATGCAAAGACTGCCTCCTGCATCTCCTCACTCTTAACTGGCCCCAAAGACCTGTGTCATAATATTTTATGGACCACAACTCCAACCCCAAGGAAGGATTTTGCCTCTGGAAATCTCAATTCTCACCCCATGCTAGGGTACAGTGATCCCATGATCCCTGCGCCCATGGGACCCGCTCAGCATCCTCACAGCAACAGCCCCGGGCTCATGCAGGCTCCTGCATGTCAACATCCCACTCTGGGGCAGTAAAATGACCAAATCCAGTCCCCAGAGCCTTGGTCCACTCCTGTCCAAAGCCCAGCCCTGCTCCCTTGGCCACAGAGGTGTGGGATGGAGGCAGGAGCCAGAGATGCAAGTGTTCTTGCTTTTATGAGTTTGCGGCTTTCATGAGTTCAATACTAACTTGTATCGCAGCAATAATGCTTAATTACTGTTTTTATTATTGAAATATTTATGGAAGCCCATGCAACACTATACAAACAACCCTGTGAGGCCATTACTACTGTTATATAAATATATATCTGCACTGAAGGGCATTACGATGAGACACTGAAGATAAATTGTTCCTGGCTCCTGGGATGGAGTATAACAAACTGCTCTGTAACGTTAAAATGTGTCAATTTTTCCCTTGGGAACACGGATAAGAGCTCAGAGCGTGAGAAATGCATCTCAATCAGGACATCACCGAAATAAAAAGGATTTTTTGCCATTTTCCCCCCAGAATCAGCTCTGACATCCCTTGTGATGAGGCTATGCCACAGAACTGCTTCAGCCCTAGCCTGGAATTAGATGGGAGTCAAACCTCCGTGCCTTGGATGTCTCAGAGGAAAAGGTTGGCAAAGGGATGGAGAGAGGTCACCAGTGAAGAAGCAGCCTGGACCACGGGGAGCAAACTGGGGGGACCTTCTGCACCCCCATGGAGACCAGCAGCCTGGATTCAGACGTTGTGGCAGGAGTTGAAGTGTCACAAAATAAATTAGTTTTGGGGGGGATGCTGGGTGGCTGAAACGCCAGCGCTGGGTGCACAGCGCCACGGTGCTCAGAACTAGTGGAAAATGGGTTTCTCTCCTGAAACGGAGCCTTCAAAAACAACGTCCCTGTGAGCTGATGGTCTCTTGCCCTGGACCAAAGCCGAGATCACAAGGGAAAGCAGAGCTGGCTTGGAGCCCTTTTTCCCCAGGCTCCTGCATGAATCTTCGGCTGCCTTTGGCCTTTCCCCTTAAAGAGAAGGGCTTCTACCTCCAGCTTCCCGGCACACTTCAGGATCTGTTTAACAGCAGAAAACTCTTTTGCATCCCCATTTCCAAAGACATCTATTTTGCTTTCCTCATGCTGGCCTTCCACTGGAAGAAAAGACACTTTTCCTTTTGTACGTCTACATTTGAGAGAAGGCAATGGCATGCACTTCTCTTCTCCGCTCTTCACACTCTCCAAAATATTTGAGTTAACGACATCATGTAGTATAATTTGTCATTTGGCCAAGCTCTGCAGATGGCATTTCCCTCTCTTAATATTTGTAAGCTTCTGCTTAAATAGTCGTGGAAGTAATAACCACAACAAAAATATTAAAATTGATAAACAAAACACAGTCACAGTCCTCTTTTCTAAAGCTCCCCGGTTTCGCAGGGTGTTTGGTAGCAAAGTATACATCAGTGGTGGCAGTATGCCAAAGCCAACCCCAGACAGCCCCAAAATGCTTTGTTTTTTTCCCAGGTACGGGTGCCTCTGTGTACTATGCAGCTCTAAAATAGCTTGGTTTTTATTGCTGTGTGGCTTCGCAATCTCACTCTGCCATCACTGAGCAGGAAAGTCATCCAGCCCTGTCCCCAGTTGTGACCTGGTACATCTCACCTCGCCAAAAAATGAAAGCAGCCTTCAAAGGATTAGAAACATGTCCTGAAGAAACTGAAGACACCAACATCACAGCTCACCAGAAACATCACCTGACATCACTCGCTGCATCACGGCAGTCCCAGCCTCCTCCGATGGACCGTCATCTAACCTGCCCCTAAAGCCTCCAGTGAAGATGCGTTTCCCTCACTCCATTATGGGCAATAGGAACAACGGGAGGGGAAGACATCTTTCCAGGGCTTCACCCAGTGTCCCACCTACCACCTAGGTCCATTCATCCTTCACCCACCACGGCTTGCCCTTCCCTTTCTCTCCAGCTTAGTCTTTCCCATACCTAAGACTTGCCACTGTTTCCCCTTCGTCCTGTTGAAATCAGACAGTGTCAACTCCTTCCCCATTTCAATCACCTCAAGTGAAGCCCAGCGCTGCTGCCAACAAGTCTGGGCAGCAGCAGTTCTCACATGGCAGCAGGTGCCGCCACGGTATCACTGCAATGGCTGGAGCCCCAGCAGCACCAACACAGCGGAGCTGATAAAGACCTTGCAACACTCAAGCTTTTTCCTCCCTTTTCATCTTTCCTCCACACATCCAACCACCACAGATCTAGTAAATACAGTGGCAGAAATGCAATGCTTGCAGGCTGATGAGAGAGGCGCTTTTACTCTTTCCTGTCCTCTTAACCTCCATAAAAGCTAAATAATTAATCACAACCCTTTCTTTCCCCTCTGCTCTCTGTTCTGCTGAGATAGTCTTTACCTGCTCTCCAGCCATCCAGAAGCATGCTCTAGATGCTCTCTGCCATCTGTGATTCCTTTGACCACTTTGTATTACTGCAACGAGACATGGTGCAACCAGAGACAGCTGTGCTCTTCAACAGAGATGCTCAACATGGACCGTTGGCTATTTTGTCTTGTAAACAAGCAAGGAGAGAGTCGTAACTGAAAGGACGATGAAAATTTGGTGATGTTGCCTGACGATGAAATGAGATGAGGTAAGGCGCAGCCCCCAAGAGTTGCAAGAAACCCTCACGGAGCGCTCCTGCATGGTGCGCCGGCACTGGGGCTCCTTGATTTCTTTCACTAAATCCTGCATATGTCAAGAAGGATGTATTTTATTTGCTCCGTATCTCAGGAAAGACAGATTATTTGCTCTTTTTGAGATATCTGAAGCAGTAATGTTTCTAAGAGAAAACCGTCAGGCTCTAGTCATGTTGCTCAGCACAAGTGAAACTCTTCCAGAGCATCTACAGGAGGGGAAAACCCTTCCACTGTCATCCCCAGCACAGCTTTACACCCGTGCAGGGACTACAGCAACTTGCCTTAGGAAGTACCTGGGAGGTCTCAAATGTCAACCAGAGCCCGTGTCGCTACGGGCTGGACAAAGTCAGAGCAAAACGATGATGCCTGCACCAAAAAGATTAATACAATTAAATTCAATTAGCACTTGCAAAAGACTTTTATCTTCAAAGCGCTTTCTAGCCACAAAATCTCCTGGTACCTCTGTAAGATTGATTAGCATGCACTGAGCTCTTCGTCTTCCAGGAGCGAAACAAAGACACTCAGAGAAGGGTCAGGACCAGAGAGGCGGGTAATGACCTGGATTATCCTCACGTCAAACCGGTACACCCAGAGAGCATCCCAAAACCTCACCAGAGTCACCGATACCTCACTCCCAGTGCTCAGAAAAAATACCAACAAAAATCAGATGCAGACAGCAGCCCCCAAACCTTGTCACCTTGGTGCCAGCCACCCATGCACCGGCCAACAGCTGCAACGCTGGCCATGCCAGGCGGCTTCTTATGCCTCCTTACTACTCCTCGAATTCTCGCTATTTTGAGCACTCATATTTCAGCTACAGGCATTTAACTTTACACACCAGCCACAAAGGCTCAAATGAAAGCTCCAGCATGAAATGCATATTTAATTTTAATGCTGCATGGCACTGCCTTGTAACATGTATCCATTGATTTTAGGTGCCTTATCTCCACTTCACCAGATTTCCCAAAGCCAGCTTCTAGTTTTCATTCCTTTAGTTTTGCCTTAAATGAACATTTCCTGACTTTGGTTTTTTTTTTTTTTTTTAGGAAAAGCTTTTGAAGCATCTACATCCCTTAAAGGATTTTCTCATTAAGTCATTGATACGTATTTACAGCCTTCAGTTTAACAACACTGTGTGACAGGGGACGTCTGACTGTGCTTGCTAATATGAGTCCTACAGAGGATAAACCCTTGCTGTCACAGTGGCTCACACATCGTCTCAAGCAGGAGCACAGGAAAAGGAGCAGCTTTGCCAGCCACGTCTTAATTGCTCTGCACATACATGTCTGTATAGGGGACTGGGTGCTGGGAAAGGAGGGGAGGAGATACCTGCAGCAGAGAAGCACAGTGATTTTTTTTTTTTTAAACTGTCTAACTGCCAAACCGGCACAAATTGGACCTAGAGGACGTTGCGTCACGTGCTGATTGCGTAGGATGGGCTGAAACGCACTCCTTAGATGAGCTCATGGGCCAGGACCTCAGCATCAAACTCATCTTGGAGACTAGAAGCGTTAATGAACAAACACGAGGATGCTACTGATTTGCCTGTGTTGCCCAGTAAGAAAATGCCTTGCAAAAACCCCCCAGGTTTCAGGCTCCTGTTCACTTACCAGCTGCTAAAACTGTTGAGATGCTTGTCCTAAGGGCTAAAAAAAGCACCTGTTCTGGGCTCAGAAACCCAAAAGCTTAAAGACCAACTACTAGAGAACATTTTCCCCTATCTATTGAAAACAAACAACCATTTGATTTTAACACCAAATTGTAATTCCAGCCCCCACCATCCAAGTCCTTTCATTCCGCAAGCCGTGTTGGACAGCCAACATCAATCCTTGCAGCAATCCGAGTCTGGACAGCCCCTCACTATTTCCGTGGTGCCTGGAAACAGCAGTACCTGTCACATCACCAAAAAGGAAAATATAGCCTTTTCAACAACTGCATCGGCTCTCTCCAGCTCCACGATAACATCGAGAGGCCCCGGAGAGCAATTCACCACGAACAGGAGCGTATCGGTTATGTGACAACCTTAATGACACAGCCCAGACACAAAAACTCGAGTAACCTTTGAGCTGCCTCTCCTCACTCCAGCGCTATTGATGAGTGTGCTCAGGCCAACAATTAATTTTTAGTGTCAGCCTAATTTTGTGGATGCTCTGGCTGTCAGTGGGCTGGTGGAAGGTCGAAATAACGTTGACCTTTTCTCCCCGGGAAACCTGGCTAATTGAATGAATGCTTGCTCTCATTAGGAAAAGGTCCAAGATGCAGCACGTTTTACACCTCCCTTTAGGTGACACCAACCAGCCTCCTAAAGGTCAAGCTGCCTTTGATGAGTTGATCCGAGATCGGTTTCTATTGCAAAAAAGCAACGTGTTTTTATGGGCCGAACCCCTCGGTGTTATTTATGCTCCAGGCCACTGCTGCTTTATAGGCATCATTTATCTCTTCGGACGTTCAAGTCTTCAGAAGGATGAATCAACCCTGTGTCATTGGTGTTTGGGGTGTCTTTCTATTGCCTTGGCTAATTATTGCTGCCTGGCAATGCCAAACCTTCACATCATTTCAAATAAAGTAGCGACTCCCTTTGCAGCCGTGACTGCCGTTCAGCAGAAGTCATTTTGTGGTAGCATTTAATAGCTTATATTTAAGCAAGAGGAGATTTATGCATGGGAAGCTCTACTTCATTTTGCAGAAAGGGACGTAAGCAGCGAGGATAATTTGACTCTCTAAGGATGAGCCTGATGTCACGCAACAAATTACTATCCGAGTTCAATCTTCTTCATCACTTTTATGGGCTCTCACTGCAGATCGTAATCTAACACATTTCTGGCACAGAGGTGTCTGTGCAGGGCTCTGAACACACCGATTACCACCAGTCAACCTCGCAGCTTCATAAACAGCCGATACACGAGGTTGGCCCTTGGTGATGGGGGATATCAGGTCTAGGGCCCTGTGGCTGTCTTGTCTGACTCACATTTCGATGTTGTGCCTTTCTGGGGCTCTATGCGCTTGCAAAAATTGAAATCCAACGCTAGCCAAGATTCGTTTCTCCGTTCTGGCTTGCTGAGAGACAAGGTGTTGGGTGCGAGACGAGCTGGGGAAGGGTGTCCACCACCGCTGCCACAGCACGACACCACCAAATCTGCGCATTGCTCGGCAAATGGTTGGGAGCTGACAGCTAGCGAAGCCCCATGGACAACGGAGAGCGAGGTAGCATGCTGCCACATCCCCTAAAGACCACGAATAAAGCTGCAGTGAAAATTCCGTAATAAAAGATGAGCTGAAGCTACTCAGGAGGGAAAGCTGTTAATTCAGGATCCCGGGATGCTTTTGTAATAACAGAGGGCATTAACCCAACCGCCCTGGTTAAATGCCAAGCAATGCCGCCCCCCTCCAGCTCCCCAAGTCCCCAGTTTCCAGATGAATTCAGGATCGTTTTCTCTGTCTTAACCCGTCATGTATTCTTATTGCGAATAATGAAAGCCTTTTTGGTCTTTCCTCCTTCCAGAGGGAGCAGCATTCCATCCGCCTGCATGGTTACAGGTACACACACGGTTTATTAACCAGCCAGTGAAAATGCTCTGGGCTGAAAAGTGCTGGAGAAGGCAAGTTACTCTTACGCGCACCTTGCCCTGCCTTTCTTCTTTATTCCCCCCCTCTCCTGCTTTCCTTTTTTATTTTAATTGATAAATGAAATTGAGAACCAACCCTTCCAAGGCAAACAAGGGTTTCATCTGCAAAAAAGCTGCCCTAAGGCAGCCACGGCTGCGCGCAGGAGGCAACTGCTCGCAACATCCCCGTAATGGAAAAGAAATTGCAAAAGCTCCGAGAAGCCCTGGAGTCAGCACTAACACAGGGACTTTGAGGAAGCAGCTTCCCGTTTTAAAACGTGCTCAGGGTTTTGCATGAGCACGTGGATGGGATATTCCCGTGCAAGCCATTAGCAATCACTGCCATAGCCCACCATCCTACCACGGCGCATACCTCCAGCTACCCATCACTTCTTTCAGGTCATTTCCTACTTATATTTACAGATGAGTTTTGTGTTAATTATAATTATTCTACTTTGAACTCCACAAGCCGTGAACAAAGCAGATACACAAACCAGTGCTTTTTTTCCCTTTTCCCCAAACTCTGTGGTTAAAACTAGCGGCTCAAAGCCTGCAGACGATTCCCCGCGGTGTAAACCCAAAACAGCCCCTCGGGCCATGCCAGGAGCCTCGTGGATTTGCAGCCACGACCTGGCTGAGCCCAGGCTACATGCTCCACCACTTGAATTCACATCTTTTGTGAAAGCAAGGAGGCCTGAATTTATGAAGAACGGTCACTAATCATATTAATATGCAGAAGTAAATGACAGTGAGTGCTTTGTGCCTCTCCCCAGCTGGCAAACCAAATGCTCCAGATTTGGGCTTCTTAACACACCACGCACAGAGGCTGCACAGCTGGAGACCAAGGGCCGGGGCTGGGGAGGCTTTAGGAAAAGCAGGGGAGACACCTGACCCCTGAGCTAAATCAACGGCCCCTCCGTGCTGTAAGAAACCTTGCCGTAAGATGTTGCAGTGCAGCAGGAACAACGCTCCGCAGACACATCTCAGCAGCACAGAGATGCTGTTTAAATCTGTTTTGCCTGGCACGAAATCCTAGAGGGCAGGGGGAGGGGAAAAGAAAAAAATTGAAGAAACCACGGAAACACTCTCAATTTGCACCCGAGTCAGTACAATTTTGCGAGGTGAGCTTTCAGGGTTGGCAGCATTGGTCTCCAGCCACCCACACCTGCCCGGGATCACCCTCGCCCCCTCCGAGTCCTCTCCGCAGCAGCTCGGCTGCAGGATCCCAAAAGTTATCAGGGTTTTTGTGAGCGATGAGGAGGAACAGCCCTGGCTTGAGTCAAAATCACCGCTGTGGTGCTGGTTACAAGGAGTGAATGCGGATGATGTGTGCTGCAAATCCCTTTGAACTGATCCCTGGAGCATCCCAAACTTCGGGCAGGTCCTGGAGATACTCCACTACAGAGCCCAAAGCAGGCAGCAGATCCCTCAACACAACCCTGATAACCTATTCGTTGCCAGACAAAAGCCACCAGAGAGACATCTTCTCTAAAACACAACCTACCCAAAGCTGCGCACGAAGCAAGGCAGCGAGGCTCGTGCCGGTGCTGACGCGACGTCCCAGTGCACAGGTCTGCTCTCCAGCATCCCACCACGAGCCGGTCCCTGGGGATGTGCGGCCGGACAAAGGTCAGGGCTGGGTGGGAAATGCTGCTCCTCACAGCATGGATGGTACCACCGCCACTTTTCCCTGCTTTAGAGACTCAAAGAGGACCCAAACAACCCTTCCTACAACAGCCAGCAGCCGCAAACAAATCCAAGCGAACTTCTACAGCATCAGGGCTCGCGTGAAGACCCCAGGTCAAAAGTAAAGCCCCGCTAATTCAATTCATCTAAATTCAATTTGGAAATGGAAAAGAGATCAGCGGCATTAAGGTGGCTTTAACGAGGAAGAAAAGCAGCGGCATGGAAATTCGATGCCACCGAAACCACTTGCACCTCTGGCTAATTTGGATTCATGCTACAGAGATGCCTCATTTTCCCCCGCAGTGATGCCCGGAGGGAGGGCGAGCATCCAGCACCTCGGACATGGCGGAGGTCTGTCCTCAAGCTCCCACCACACACCACTGGCTTTTCCTGTTCCTGAAACACAACCCCCTGGAGGGGGGCTTCCTCTGGCCACCAACAGATGTTTTTCCGCTGCATCCACCATTTGATTGCAGGGGTTGGTACCCACCGCTCTGTAACAGCGTGAAAAAACCCTGCTGGGAAGCAAAAAATTAATTGCAAACCAGATGGGTTGGGTACGCAAGGGAACAGGCTTGAGATCTTCCTCCGCGTGGCCTAGATCAAAAGCCTTGCTTGTAGCCCGTGTTTTTTATCAAGTTAAATAATAGCAGCCCATAATACTATGTGATAGTCTCCTAAGTGGATTGAAGCCTCAAGCTTTAGAGATTTCATGCTTCTTCTCAGCGCAATTTTATAGCGTGTTTCGCATCCCCTTTTTCTTATTCGGCGTGTTACTTGATTAATTGGTATGAAATGTTCATCTTTATCCAACAATTCCTGAAACACAAAAGCAGAACCCTCCGATTGTATTTCCTACTCACAGCCCCGCAGCCTGAGTGATTTCCAGTTTACTGTGCTGCTATATTAGGTCAATATAGAATACCTTGGACCACTCCAGCAAGATTAACCAGAAGTGGATTCCCTTTCCAATCAAACAGTCACCACTATAAATTAGAGTTTCTTTTACTATATTTGATTGCATTTCTGCCACTTTCCTTATCAAGTGCAATAAAACAAACACGCTGCGCAGCCCCGTCACTCCCGGGTACCTAATCTTGTCAGATAAAGATGTGTAACCGCAGAATTCGGGACACTCCCTGCCACATGTACGACTGGCTGCAGCTTCCACCCACGCCACTCCGAGCCTGGGGTTTGCTGTTTCCCCCTCAGTTACCGCAAAGGATTTTCCCTGGTACAAATTACTTCCACCTTGCATTTTGCCCCCATGCAGGATCGCTAGGTTTTTTGGCATCGTGATTCCAACCTGGAATTTTAAGGCTTTCCTAAAAGCACACAGGTGATGTGAAGACTTCAGCCACGAATTATTTTCCTACTCTTTTCATGTCTAGTACCTTCGTGGTTAAAGTAAAACGCCAGAAAATATAAATTCTAGAAGTGCAAAATTCAAAAGACAGAGATTTCCATCTCTTTTTCATTTTATCATCTTTTTTTTTCCACGCGCCTCACGATTTTGACAGTCCTGACACAATATTTTTGCACACTCAGAGATGGCAAGGCTGCCTGATGCCATGACATCCAGACACAGTCAAAATACCCTTTTCTTTGCACTTGAAAAGCAAGACTGAAGCAGTCTGTGTACGCTCGCTATTCCAAAATTAGACTGCACATAAATTTAACATGTTCAAATAATGGGCTTGCATATGCAGACAAGCAAAAGGTATACTTTTCTATCACAAGCAACGTGTTAGACAAGATACTTCAGCTTCCCAAGATATTAATGGATACTCAGTAAAGGTCTTTTTAGAATGACAATACACTTCATTTTGTTTGCCGAGTCAGTAACAATTAAATCACTTTTTGTATTACAAAGCATATGCCAACGTGACATGGTGGCAGCAGCTCCCAGAGCAGCCCTATCCCAAGCTACGAACCAGTATTTTCCTTCTTCCCTTCTTATTTGAATTGCAAAGAACAGTTTAAAAAAGAAAGCAAGAGATCCTGAGGCACGCAGCCAGCAGCAAAACGAGGATTTTTGAGTCCATGCGCCAACTATTTTCATGAAGGGCTGTGAAGGAGAACGCGGTTTTATGGCATCTCCAAACCTGCAGCAAAAAGCAAAGCAGCTACGGGGCTAAATACAGAATAAGATGCCACCATTTGAACTCGGCACTGATAAAAATCATCTCTGCATCCAACGGAATCACAACTGCTCTGTGCCAAGGAGGGACTGAGAGACCTGGGGTGCAGGAGGAAAGGTCTCATGAGGTGTCCTGGACACAGCTGGGATGGAGACGCAGTGAACTGGGGGCTGAAGGGCTCTCTGGGTGGCTGTTTTCTGCGGGACAGATCCTTGCAGGAAGCACGAGCCAAGGCTGTCACCATGGGCCAGAGAAATGCATATTTTTCTATGTGAAGACCTCCCTGTGGTGATGGAGGCTGGTCCACTTCCAGCATCTGTGAAGTCCTTCATGGGGTGCAACACCATGTCTGAGACAGCAGCTCACTAGGGACAACTCCAGATAGCTCTGGGAAAACGGGTTAACACGGGACAAGTAGGTGGGAAAGGACATGGTTTGAGCAGCTATGTCTGAGGGATGCTGTGGAAGTTGGAAACTGGAGAAAAAAGGTCAAGTAACTCAACCACATAAAAATCATTGCCTAAGAGGCAACTCAAGAGCAGCTGCAGGGTACAGGATGGCTACTGGGAAAACGGAGCAGCAAAACCACTCTGTAGAAATATCTGAAGAGTTAAGGAGTGAATGGAACAGTTCAGGTTATAACGGAGATACTCTCTCATTGGGAATTAAAAACTCAACTCCTTCCATCCTGGAGGTATGCCCATGGCTGGACCTCCCCATGTCTACACGTGGCTTTGACACTGCAACGTGAAGATCTCACCCCATGTCCGCTCCCATCCCTCTCCACAGCAAGGGTTGAAGGTCACTGCTAAGAGCTGCATGCCCTTGGCAAAGCTTTTCATTGGAGAGCCAAGTTTGTGCAGTCCCAGTGGTGGCAGCTGAGGAGATTTAATTCCAAACACGTTTACACTATTATGCAAATATTTGGAAATCATAAACTCCTTCACTTACCTACTAAGAGCTGAGTTAACTGTTTCCATGGGAACAGCAACTATTAACCACTATAGTTAATATTTTTATTCTGGTAGTGTCCAGAGAGCTCAATGAAGATTGAAGACAGCTTGTACAAGGCGCTGTACGAATGTGGAGGATAAAAAAGTCCCTTGTTGAAAGGTAAAGATTAATGTTTCATGAGCTTCAAAGCCAAGCACCAGTTCTACCTGGACCTGTAAGAACATGGCCAAATTTGCTTGCAACAAGTCCAGGGGCTTCTCCTACACTATTTAACCAAATCAAGAGCCCTATTTATATAGTTTTGCCTTGAATCTTACAGCATTTCATGGTCAGGTAGAGACCTTAACAACTACCCCAGCGCCATCCAGCCCAATAACATCAACTCAGTTCTAGGGACATGGGAATCCCTCCCTAAGCCTCTAATCTTTAGCTAATTACGAAGTTAAGTAAAAGACACATGAGATTAACAGTAGTGAGGTCATAGGGTGGGCAGGACATCATCAGGGGCATCTTGAAAATCAAAGGGGTACATTGCTCCCTTCCACACGCGGTCGGAAGTCAAGTCTGGACTCAAAAGACCTTAAAAGGCACAAGACTTTTGAAAAAAATGAATGCACTTGGGGTTGTCTTTCTTTGCCCCTCAGGTTTCAAGCACCTCTCCCACATGCAGGGCTTGAAAGCTGTCTGAAGAGAGCAACCAGAGCAGAAGCTGCCATCCCACCTAACCTCTGGACGACAGCAATGCTCACAGATGTGGAGGTACCAGATTGGAGACCTCCTCCCCGTCGCCACAGGGTCTCCTGTCCAGATTCCGTGCCAGGTGGCAAGAGACCTTGTTGATCCTCCTCCCTCGTCTTTTGTCCTTCCAGCTTTTTGGTTTTTGTCCTTCTTTCTTTTTTTTTTGCCTCCTGTGTAACGAGAGTCTGGTTGACCCAGCCAAGACTGATCTGCCTTTCCTAGCACCACAGTGACAGGAAAGCACAGCTCTAAAGGCAGCCCATCTCTGGGCAGGTTCCTCCTCAAGTGTCTCCAAAAGGCAGCTCCAAAAAGCAAGCCTAAAGTGGCAGTGGTATGACGCAAGGCCTACTTCTCCATGGGGAACCTCAGAAGGGTCCAAAACCCAACCAGGCTGAACGCAGAGAGCTCGCGGGGTGGCTGCCCAAGCCTGCTACGGGCCTGAGCTGTCAATATGCCGGTTCCCTGCCCCCACGGGCTGCCCCCCAAGGCACCCTGTAAGCGATAAAGCATCAGAGGCGGAAAATGCACTTCATCTTCCAACTCTGTGATGTGCATCTGTTTTGCCTTTAAAAGGACAAGACTTCAAACAAATGCAGCAAGTCAGAAATGATTATTTCAAATCACCGTCTCCTCCTCCTCACCCGGGCCAGATCAGGCTGACTTGGAATATGAGCTGAAAACTGGAAGGCAAAGCTCTTGCTGTAAAAGCCTGTGCAATTTTAAATGATTGATGAGACCATGGGAACCTGTTTAAATTGTAAGAATCAAACACCACACAAATAGATTTTAAGTTTTGAATGAATGCACGCAACTCTCCTCCTTGCTATTGAGCAGAAGTTTGAAAGGTGCTCGAAGGGGCTCGTCTGCACAGGATGACGGAGCAACGGCAAAACAAAACCTTAAGTGATATTTGCTCCTCNGTGGGAACCTGTTTAAATTGTAAGACTCAAACACCACACAAATAAATTTTAAGTTTTGAATGAATGCACACAACTCTCCTCCTTGCTATTGAGCAGAAGTTTGAAAGGTGCTCGAAGGGGCTCGTCTGCACAGGATGACGGAGCGACGGCAAAACAAAACCTTAAGTGATATTTGCTCCTCTCCCTTTCCCGACACCCAAAAATAAACACATCCTCACCCTGAAAAACTCCCACCACAATGCTCTGCCTTGCAACTGCCAGGGAAACAGAGAGGCTGGCAATTTTCCCAACAGTTTTTTGGATGTTTTGTTTAAAATGTCAACACGAGTTCATGAAAACTGCAGCCGCCACTGCTGAAGAACTTATAAGGCTTGCGCTGAATGGGTGGCTTTGGTGGCACATGTCTCATGCAGTTCCCTGCCCATGCCACCCCTCTTGCAGCGTCCAACCTCCTGCTCATCATTTTTGTGGCAGGGTTCATTAAAGAAACTAGCATCAGCGTTGCCAGCAACTTCAACTGTGGCAGCCCGGTCGGGATGACGGCAGCTGCTGAGCTGCCCTTGCAGGAGGCAGCGTTTCCACATCCGCTCCGAGTGCTGCCATCCCAACCCATGAGCTCTGCGAGACGGCTCACAGCCCCAGCCTTTCTGGTCAGCACTTTCTGCCCTTCTCCGTGCCAGGACTAGAGGGCTGCAGTGCAGCCCTCTGGCTCCTCAGAAGATGCTCGACANGTTTCCACGTCCGCTCCGAGTGCTGCCATCCCAACCCATGAGCTCTGCGAGACGGCTCACAGCCCCAGCCTTTCTGGTCAGCACTTTCTGCCCTTCTCCGTGCCAGGACTAGAGGGCTGCAGTGCAGCCCTCTGGCTCCTCAGAAGATGCTCGACACAGTTGGGTTTGTCAGGGGACAGATGCCATCCATCCCAAACGCTCTGAGCGCAATGAGCCGAGCCCTTGATCCACCCAGGCAGCACTAATCCATGCAAAGACAACAATCAGGGCAATGAATGTCCCCAAATTTCAAGGGGGAGGAAAACACAGACAGCAGCTGCAGGTCCACCTGGAATGTGGCCTCCCAAAAATGCTTTCTAGGAAAGGGGGACATGCTGGAGCACCTGAAGGAGACACCACACCTCGTGTCACCCACAAGTGCCCATCCCAAGACAGGCGATGACACTCCTGTTTTGCGTCTCAATCATCGGTGCCGAAACACCCAAGCTCAGCACTCGCTGACGAGCTGAACCATAGACATGCTAGTCCCGACTGGGAGCCACAGGGACCGAGAAGAAAAACAACTAATTTCTGTACAGACTGGGCTCCTCTTGATTTCAAGAGCTATTAGGTTTAGCCGTTGGTTGGGAAGGATGGGATGGTCTTTCCAAAAAAATCATCAGTACGTGCATGTTTGCAGGAGGAAAAAGAAGGTCTTACCTGTTTCTCCCCATATTGGCAAATATTCATCCTGCTGTATGTCTAGCATGATTTCCAGTCCATTGCCCGTCCCACCCTTAACCGTGGTAAGAAGAGGTCGTCCTTCTTCTCCTGAGTTAAACATGTAGCATTTCCCATATTTTGTAAACACCTGCGAGGAGAGAAGAGAGAAAAAATGTAATATTTCCCATATAATCAATGCCTCTTCCCACCTGAATGTGGGCAGAGGGATGAGAAACAGCCACGCGCCACAGCGCAAAGGGAAATGTCTGCAGATAAATCTAATCCGGTTTAATCATTTAGCGATTGTGTTCTCCTTACGGAAAATGTAAGATGGAAGAGAGGAAGGGAAAGCCGTTTTAGAGCAGAGAACAAATGTCTTCAGGAGCTCGCCAGTCATATCATGCTAAGCCTCCAAGCAACACACACACAGGCTGCGTCTGAGCTTGTGCTAAAATATAACGCGATTCCTCAGTTTCCTGCGAGGCACCTCAGTCCACCGCCACTGCTCACGGCTGCAGGCTTAGAGGTGGGCTCATCCCCAAAGCGTGGAAACGCCAGCACTGAAGCCCACACTTACTCCACGCCCATCCGGCTGCTGAATATCAAACCCTGCAGGCACAGCGCATGGCCCACTGCTTTCCATCCAAAGGCAGCAATGCGAACAACGCCTCTGCTCTTCCGACACAAAAAACTGCAATATCCCATTAATTCCTCACTCTACCACTACTTGGCAAATAACGAGAGTTAAAAACACTTGGGCAAATGAAGAAAGATTCCCTCCATCGCTTTTGCTCTTTCTTTAGTCTCATTTTGGCCTGTCTCTTGAAAGAAAATTTGGGCAAAGCTCAGGTGGCGGCTGCAGGGCCGCCAGCAGCTCTGCAACACGAGGTGGACATGGGTCTCCAACGGGGGTGGACATGGGTTTCCAAGCAGGGTGGGCATGGGTTTCCACGGGGGGCGGACACAGGTTTCCAAGTGGAATGGACATGGATCTCCAAGCAGGGCGGGCATGGTTTCCAAGCGGGGTGGCTCTTGGTGGGGCAGCAGAGACATCTTTGGTTGCAGTGGCATTGACAAGCCCTGTGCTCAGCCTTCCTCTGAGCTGGGAGAACATACGGAAAATCAAAGATTAAAACACAAGTCCCTCCTATGCCTTGCACTGGGGTACATGGAGCTGTGCAGAACTTCTTCCTGTAGTAATAGAGGATAAAATGGCTCAGAGCCATTTAGAAATCTCCCAACGATCGCACGCCGTGACTGCTGACAAGCACCAGTGTGAAACGGGGAGCACGAGTTTTTTTTGAGTCACTCTGCTGCTTCACAGCTCCGGAATGTCCACGTTTTGCAATGAGTAAGCAACCAGGAAACACCGGTAATGAATATTCAGAGCGAAGGGAACCCAACACCAAGCAGGACGCTGGCTGCGGTCCCATCAGAAATCACAAGTCGCTAACGTAGTTGCTGAGCTCTTATGACCTCAAGATGATTCATAAAACTAAACAGAAGCTGGAGTCATCAGCAATTCATTCCTTTCAAATATTGACATATACCTCATAATCACAGCACAAGGGAAGCAGGTGAGAAACATGAAATCATATTCAAGTTTAAAACCTCCAATTGGAGCAAAAAGGATGCAGAGAATATGAAGTGTTTGCAGGAAAAAACCTATGCCCTTTAAAAGAGATTTTATATCTAAGTGAAAATCCCATTTTAATACTTGACTGACCTATTAAACCATTCAAGCTGGAAAGATAAGCTGAACAACGGGAAGCCTGTGTTAGCGGCCAGTGCCCGTAGATGGGTTTTTCCAGACAGGCTTTGAAGGCAGAAGTCAAAAACATCTAATTACGACAGTTTAAAATACAGCGAAAAGAAAACTCGCATTACTGAAAAGCACAGGAAAACAAGCAAGTTTACATCGAAGGCAACAGCGCAACGTAAATGCTGAGTAAGGACTTAGACGCTGATGTACCCGGTGCAGTCTTTAGCCAAATAAATCCAGGCAATTTTACAGGGCTTTTTATAGGGCCCTTCGCAGCTGTAAAAATCTAAGTGTAAAACCACCAGTCAGGGCATGTTTATCCAACAAACAGGATCTAAAGTGTCAGGAGCCTGAGGCTCACTTCAGCTGCAACTGCGGGACCTCAGTCCCAGAAAAAGAAATCACATGGTGACTTGAAAAGGAAGGGACGCTGCTCCATCCCCTCCGCTCCACCCCCGGCAAGCGACTGTCAAAGGCTGCTGGCCATGGCCAAGCGCTCATCTGCCACGACCTTGGCAGATACTTCCCTTGCACAGCAGAAGAAGATGGGAAAGCTGCCCAGCCATACACAACCTGAGATGTGTCGACACACGTATGGAAGAAATGCAACTGCTTCCCAGCCCCACATCTACTCCTGAGCAGTGGCAAGCTGAGGGGACAATCCGGGACACAGCTTAAATCTGGGTGCTGCTGGCATCATCTACGTCACTCCCAGGACCCTGCAAGGAAACATTTCCAAGAAAGTCTGATGATTTTCTGCTGCTCTTTAGGGCCACCAGCAAGCACAGATCCTCAATAAGGCTCCTGGTGCGCATCCATCCTTTCATCTCTGTACATCAGGCGGTCGCTTACGGCTTTGTACAGCCAAACACCACACTGGAGCCGTCGCTGTGATACGATGGAGAATGTGAACGCTTCTCCTAACGAGGAATCAGGCACCTTTGCTGAAGTACCCAGAGCTAGCAAACAGCGTGAAAACTTTGAGGGAAGATCACCACCAGGCTTAGTCACTAAGCAAAGAACTCGTGCTCCAGAGGAGACCAACAAGGGATGCATCAGCTAACAGCATGGATCAGGAGAGGACCTACAGAGCAAAACAGCTGGGGAAGAGGACCTAATGCTAGGCATGATTCAGGGCTTTTTATTTCTTTGGACCAGTTTGAGCCCAGTTTCACGCACTGGGTGTCCATTTGGGCTGCAGCACATCTTCCCACCAGGTTTCATCCACAAGGAGTTGAGCCCAAGTGCTCCAAGACAGCTCCTCAATGCAAATCGAAGCACAGTAAGTGGGGACAGTTGGGAGATTCACTCTCAAAGCACGCTCCTGATCCAACTAAACCCCACGTAGATGCCCCCACCGCGGGTTTGAGCCAGATGCGTGCTGCTCCCACTGCTCACTTCCAGCAGCCCTCACTGGGAGAGCATCACCACGGCTACGAGGACCCAGGCTGGAAAGCAGAGAGAATTGAAAATCAAACAGAATAAGCTGAAGATGAAGAAATGAGAGCCTTTCCCCGCAGGACCAGGTTGCTTGCAGGGATCCTGTGGGAAAGGCAGCCCTGAGCCATGAGCAGTGTTAATGCTCAAGCAGTGACCGGGGATGCCTTCAGGCAATCTTCTGCTGGGCTTAGCCCTGCTCCCAGGCAGAAAAGTGTTACAAATACATCAAAGAAACAAACAAGAAACAAGAAAAAGATGGGAAAGGAAGGGAAGAAAGTCACCCTGCTCACTGCAGCTAGAGACCTCCCTAGAAGCCCCTGAAGGAGCCCCCTGGAAGACGTCTTGCTAGCTCCTGCACGACACTCCCAGCAGCCACTGCCCTCCTATACACAACATGCCACACGTAACAGCAGCTTCACGGCTACGTATTGCCTCTCCGCATCCCAGAAAACACGTTCCCATCCGTCCTGCTCTCCACCGATGCTGCATGGAGCAAGCACCTTTCTGAGCATGGACGTGGTGTTCAACCTCAGCTCAAACCCACCAGCAGCCGTTTCACAGAGATGAAGGCCAACAGCCTTGCTTAGGAGGGAACTGGGGAGAACCACTGGGCATTAAGGAAAGACCCACAGGGTCACTTCTCCTCCACAGCACAGCTCCCACCGGACACCCATGCCCCACTGCCTCAAAACCTGGGCAGGCTCCTTCCACCTCCTCTACCGGAAGAAACCCCAGTGCCTATATGCACAGTCCCCTGCCAAGCCATATATGAACGCCATATGCATAAATATATGGTATCTCCATATATAAAATTTCCCTGCACGCAGCCGAGCTGCGCACAGTAGGGCTTAGCCACAGTGCTCAATGCCCAGCCGCGGCGGCAGACTACGGCACCAGCCAACGGCGGGTACCTCTCTCTTGAAACCCTCAACCGCAAGGTTTTCCATCTTTCCCTAGGAAGCTATAAAAGACAGCATTTATTTATAACAGCATTTTAAGAGACATTGCCAAGTTCAAAAATCCATATGCCTTCATTTCAACTCGCATTAAATGGGGTTGTGCTGCTCCTCACCTTTGCTTGTGATTATTGTGATGCTAATGATTATTATTATTGTGATGCTAATGATTATTATTATTGTGATGCTAATGATTATTTAGGAAGATTCAACTTTTTTAAGGGATCCTCCAGGTTTCGGGCTCTTGCAGGCTCCCTGGTAACAGGGAAGGATTCAGAGCGTTATCAGATCATCAGGGTAAAAGGATAGAGTTGTTCGGAAAGGGCAACATCAGTATCTACCAACCGCAGCGGTACATCTGAGACAGTAAACACAAGGCAAGGCAGAATGATTTAACCTCCGTTCATTTGTCTTAGGGGAAAACAGCACTCCTTGCTGTTAGTAATGCTTTAACTTGCAATAAAAAGAAGGTCCAGCACAAGCCAGAAACAAAAAATACAAACGTGTACCTTGAGAATAGTCTATAAAAATTCCAATTCTTTTCTTTGATGGATCACTTGCTACTTTTGACAGCTCCTCTGAAAATCCCCATTTAAGTACAAAGGGAAACACGTCCAAAAATCATGAAACAGCATTTGAGTGACACAACGAGCCCTTCTTTAGCACGCAAAGAGAAAAACGTGAAAAGAAAAAGCAGAGCATGGCTATCTCGAACAAACTCCATGCACACAACAGAAGACACCACCGTCGAGAGTGCTGAGGCACCAATATATACCCTGCTGCGTGTCAAACCAATAGCCCAAGAAAGACCAATTTTCAAAATGCAAGCAAGCCTGACTGGAGTAATAGAGAAAAAGGTATTTCACAGTTTATAATCAGCATACACAGGACAAGCATATCTGCTGATAAATTATCCTTTCAATATGGAGCAAAATGATGGTAAAAGCAAGTAATTTGAAGTCTGTAAATTACTTTTCTACATCCAGACAAAGACGCCGGCTAGAGCCCACTGACAAGGCAAGACATTAGCTGTCAGATTAACGTAGTAACCATTGAAAAGGGAGCAAATTAGTATCCTTCACAATAATTTTCTCCACAATTGTGATACACAAAGGTTCAGAGACACATATCCTATCAAGCCACATCCAAGAGCACCACGGACAACAGAGCAAAAAGGAAAACGAAGGGACTTTATCGACAGGTCCAGGAGGAGAACACAAAGTTAAAAGGGCTTGGGGAGAATGGAGATGGGTTTGGCCAGGGATGCACGTGAGACTATGCGGAAAAGATCCTGTTTAGGAGGAAAGAAGATCTTATTTCTGAGTTTTTGGCAGAGCGATACATTCCCACAGCTACCAGCTCTCCCGTGGCACCCGCTGAGCCGACGGTGGCATCCAGCCATGTCATTATTTCACTCGAGGTGCGAGGGAACAGCACGGTCCGGTTGGCTCCACGCAAGTGCATCACGATGGTCCGTTCATTCGCGCCCCGGCAGGAGGCAGCGCTACATTATTTAAAACAAAGCGACGGCTGTGAAGAGTGAATTGCAATGGATGCCTACAATAAACAGGTTTCTGAAGCGCCAGATCCCAAGGGGATGTCTTTCCAAAGGAAAACAAGCCTGCAATGACAGCTTGGTAAGGAGAGGACTCACACCTAACAGGCAGAAAAGATTTCACCTCCCTTCCAAACTGCAGTACCGAAGGAAAGAAGGAATCACGTCCCTATCACACGCAGAGGGGGATGCAAGCCTAACCAGCCTTTAGGGCGTCCTCTTCGTTGGAGAGGATTCCGTATCTCAGTCCTACAAAAACACTGTGGGAGTAACAAAAACTAACAGACCCCTGTGTTCAAAAGGTGATTTGGTCTCTCAGCCTCAAGATACTGCAAGGCAAGGCACAGCTCTTTCAAACATTAACATAAACCAGGAGGCAAAATGCATATAGATGACATACTTTGGTATCTTCTCCCCCTCAAAGGGTAGCCATAGATTTCTCTTTAAATCCGTGTTTGTTTTGTATTATCGGAAACCTGGCACAGTGGTGTGTCAGACAAGCAAAATATCATCCATCCTTCATGGTGTCAGGTTTAATCTCACAACGGAGAAGAGTAATGGGGATGGAGCTCCGGAAAGCAGAGCCATAAAAGTTGTCAGAGATGTGTTTACAAGGACAAGGTTTTCCTTTCGGCCTCCAACACTGAGATATCCCAGTGGGGCATATCAAGCAACTCTGCAAGGCAAGGCAGGGAGACGTTTCGTTGCAATCCGTTCGATGTCTGCCCGCGTCCCTCTGGGCACTGCTGTCGCACGACTGTATGGGAACAGCAGCGATGTCAGCTCTGGTTTCATACAAGTCTGCTGTTTTTAAATATGAAGTTATCGAGGTCCTAGGTACCCCCTGAGGCTAAGATACTCTTGTGCTGGCATTAATGCTGTTTCATTTACAAACCAGCAGTGGTGAGCATCCCAAATGTAATAGTCTACCACTGCCAACAAGCCGCTACATAACACATAACACTCCTAACACATCAATCCCCACCTTCAAAATCAGTTTTTGCCACCGGACAGGACCAACTCTCCTTTTAATTTGTTCATTTTATAGGATGGCATTAAGCGTCGCCCAGTGGATCCCAAGTCATACCCCTATATTGTACCCTTCAAGAACAGTTAAACTCCAGCAGCACCAACGCAGACGCACGACACGCTAGCACATTTAATTCACTAAGAGATATTGCCATTTTCTTCTTATTTGTGCAATCAGCCACTCCCTGTAATGGGATATTGGTGCAAGCATTTGTTTGAATGGTGAGTACTTATGGAGGGCCCTTATAGCTGGCATAAATCACCTCCACAGCGATCACTGCAATTTAGAACTGGCTGAGTGGATATTTTAAAAGAAATATAGCACTAATATTCTGGCAGCAAATGAATAAACTATAATGGTGAAGCTCCAAATATTTGAGAATTACGTTGGTCCATAAACTAAGAAAATTGCTACCTTCTCTCTGATCCCCATCAAGCCCTAATTACTTCCACACATAACAAACTGGTGCAGAACGACGCGACAGGAGCTCCGTCCCACCGGACCGTTATTTATTAGTCATAGGACACAATATCTGCATGCTCCCACAAAGGTTCATCTCCCACATGAACACAAATTAACCCACGAACATCTCTTAATCTCCCAGGTCTTGGTTTGCTGAAGAGCATCCACTGGTCCTTCAGTAACCCAGTGCAGCACACCTCGCTCTGCTTTTTACTGGTTTGGTGGGTTTTTTTGGTGGGGGGGGGAGGAGGTGGGGTTTGTTTTAACAAAAATTTTCTCATCTTATAAAAATCAACGCCCCAACACAAGCGAGAGGCCACTCAGCACGTACAAACATGCATTGCACGCAGGTGAAATGAGGTCAGTGGCCCAGGACACGTCAGGCTGCGACCATGATATCACCAGACTCAGGTGGAACGAGGTCAGACAAGGCAAAAACCTGGACGATGCCCTCAGGAAGCAGCAGATGGTGTGGAAAGAGGAGTGAGGCAGGTGACGGTGTATTGCATTGCTCCTTCGTGACCACCAAGGCTGCCCCTCCACCAGCAGCAACCCGTGGACGAGCTCTGCGCATCCCGGCAGTAGGAGCCCCGGAGCCTTTTAACAGGTGCCAGTATACGGCTTGAAGGCTAGGATTCATTTGGATAATAATTACAATCTGTCTTCCTAACCTCTCCCTACTGATTCATTTAATGAATTGTTCTTCATTACCCTTGCTGAACTCTCTACCGAGCAGCGGCGCGGCTCTGTCTCCAGCCCAGCAGCAGCTGCAGCTCTGGGACTGACAACGGCGATATTGCTGTACGGCCCTGCCAAAAATACCTCGAGACCATGCCACAGAGGCCCACGGATCCCCCCAGCACTCATCCACACGAAGATACTCACGCAGGTGCTACCGAGGGTGGACAAAACATTTGGACTTGAAATGTCAGTGTCAAACCCAAGCCCTCCAGCTAAGCAAGGATATCACGCACCAAACGAGTTCTCCAGAAAATGCTGATCGATCGTCTTCCGAATTCCCACGCACCTACGAACCACCAAGCAGCACCCCAAAGCCAAAGGAGGGATGGGGAAACACTTGTGAGCCGGTCTGTCCTGGTCATCCAGGGTGAGACTGGCCGGAGACTCCTCGGCTGTGGCCTTCACCCCTCCACAACCCCTCTGAGATACTGAGAACCGGCATGACGGTTCCTCCCCAGCGAACGCCAGGCGCGTTTGTTCCTCGCTATAAAATTGTTCTCATGTCGGGAGTTTTTTAGGCCATTCCCTGCCTAGAAAGCCCAGCCTTTCCACAGAGCAGGCACAAGATGGAGGCCTCAGCCTCAGGAAAAGGGCGAACAGCTCTAAGCACTCCCAGCGGGACAACTTCATCCCATGCCCTTTGCCAAGGAAAAGCAGCAACCGCTCCCTTGTCCTTACACAGAGGAGATAAGTACTGAACATCGTACTGAAAACAGCATTTCTCTGTAGCCAGCGAAGCTTAAAACCCCAGGAGGCTCCTACTACTCACAGCCCTGAGCGTTACAACTTCTGCCTGAAGTGAAAGATATTTGGGGCACAAGAAAAAGCAAAGCCTGTCCCCACCCAGCACAGGGCTTGGGGGGGAGCTCAGGACCAGCCTGGCCACCGCAGCCAGCGTGAACGGCCATGGCCATATGGTCGGGTGATAGTTTTATGCCCCCTGCACACCAAGGGATTTGCACTGCAGCTTTGTGCTGGTATATAACCAAGTCATAGTTCAGAGCACCACCATTCAGGCTCTTAAATTTTCTCTACACACAAGTGAGAAAGGTATTTCCGTAAAGCACTTCCAGGCACTTTAGTTAGAGATGCCCAAAAGTTAGCAGAAAGTTCTCTTTTCGACTTTGTGACGGCTACACCGTTCGGAATAGTGAACTTTGGGAGAGGCTGCATGCGCGGTGTCTTTATTCTTTCAGCCGTTGGCTGCATGTAGACCTCCCAGCATCACCCCAGCGCTCTCTGGTGCATAAAATCCCAGCAAGCAAAGCTGTTCTCCACTGCTCGTGCGTGCAAACCAATTCGCCATCGCTCGCACGTGCACAACCATGCCCTGTCATCACATGTGTGCCATCAGCATCGCAGCGAGTCTCGTCTTAAGGATGCGTGGCGCAGGCAGGACAGGCAGCTGTCATGTTTCTCGCCTCCTGTGATGAAAACACAGCCTGCGGATAGATAAAACAGGGATGCTGGCAACGCCTGACTCCACAGGAGCATGCGAGGACACCTGCATCCACGCCTGCAAGGTGCTCAGAAATTATGGTAATACGAGGAGCGCAGACATCGTAGCCATATTTACGCCATCCTGCGCCAAACGCACCCAGTGGGAGTTTCACTACAGATGGGAGTGAGCTGAATGAGGCCTGTAATCAAGTAAAACGCTATCACTTTGAGCACACCATCTATGCAACCGCTGCCTTGCAGAGCGAGACGATCTCCAAGCATCAGCTCACAGGAGGTGGCTGCTGCAACCATGGGGCAACCCAGCGGATCAGAGCATCTCCGTGCTTGCTCCTGGGACCGAGCACATCTAATCCCATCGTACTTTCCCTCTCTGCTCCCTACTATGCGGATGCATTATGGTAATGCGTTATTTCAGCGTCCAGAGATAGGACAAACGAGGCAGTGTTACCTAGAGTAAGATGCCAGCAGGTCTATCCCCAGCTGGAACTGAATTATTCCCAATGACAGCTGCAAAACAAACGGTCCCCTTATGGCAGGCAAAATATGAAAATAACAGCTGAAGTGGGTTTTACCCCACCTAAATTCAGGCCTCTACAGTAAAAAGTGGACCTAAACCCCGCTACCAAGACTCCTGCAACCAGTGGAGAAAGGCAAAGCAGGGAGTGAAGTGCCCATGGGGCGCATGGTATGCGGGTACAGACAGACGTAAACTGAGAGATTGTTTCGAGCCTCAGGCTGATGATGGGCAGAATCCGCTGCACCCAAGCATCTATTTGCCCAGGACAGATTCATCCATTTAAACCACACAGGAAGAGGGGCACAGATCGAGGGAGTCACGGGTTTATTGCAAGGTGTAAAAAAGTCTTGTCGTTGAAATTTAGAGTGAATTTATTGCAAAAAGAGAAATTAGCTCAGTTGGCTGTCGATAGAAGTCAAATCTTTTTGCTCTTTTCCCCTGCTTTTAGCTGGGCAGAGCCAGCACAGCTGGGGGCAGCGGCAGCCCTGGTTTGTGACCGGTGTTTCAGCCACAAACACTCAGCCAGGGATGCAACTGCAGTTTTGTATCACTACCACTGCCGGGGACGCGACAAACTTAACTTTCTGATTCCAGGGTAAACTGGTACCAGCAAGCAGCGGGGGAGAAAATAAAAATTATGCTTGCAAACAGGGCAGATTGGATCACAAAATCGCTGAGCGGCAGTAAACCGAGCGTGGTATGTTGGTATTTTCACAGTCACCTTTTAGAGCAGAGCAGCACGGGATGCGGTATCGCGGCCCAGCGTGGGCTGCACCCCGGCATCACGGTCCCCGCCGAAGGTCGTGCGCAGCGAGACCTCGAGCCACGACAGCAGCAGGGCAAAGACGATGCTCTCAGCAAGTCCACTTGACTCTTGCTGGGTTAATATAAATCATTCCTGGTAACTTTCTGTGTGGGATTGAATCAGATTTGGACTATGGCGTATACACACTGAGATAATCAGGCAAGCAGCAACGGCCAGGCTCTGCTGTTCGCAACAAATGTAAACGTAGCACGTTCAACGCAGGACAGCTTTCTGGAGACAACCCTACCAGCATCGTACGAAAAAGACTGGAGTATTTTTCCGGGGGAAATTAAAAGGAAAAAAAATAACCAGCAATGAAANTTGTTCGCAACAAATGTAAACGTAGCACATTCAATGCAGGACAGCTTTCTGGAGACAACCCTACCAGCATTGTACGAAAAAGACTGGAGTATTTTTCCGGGGGAAATTAAAAGGAAAAAAAATAACCAGCAATGAAATTATTTTGCACTCTGTATTCCCAAACCTTACACAAGTACCTGGCCTCTGCAGCCAAACATGCGCAGACACTCTGTAGGCGTCCTTCGGCTAAAGGCTTAACCTCAGTTAGACTTCTAGTTTAAATTACAGCTGAAGTAGCCGATCTAGCGAGAGAATTTATAGCTGCTATTTACTATTTGTACAGTCACAGCTCGAAGCAGCCCCTTGCCGTTCCAGAAAGGCGGTGGGACACAGTCCTGCGNAGTGGGACACAGTCCTGCGGCACGGAGCCGGTGCTTTGAGTTACATAGGGGATTTCAGGAACGACCTCCGAACGACTCGATTGCAGCCCCAGGACCGAACACACACAGTGAAACCGCAGCTCTTGCCACGAGCTGAGGGGTGTTTAAAGGATTTGCTGCACGCATCCCTCAGCTGCGCAGCAGCGACTCGGTATTTAGCGCCGTGACGTGACGCGCGAGCATCTCCGAGGCTGCCGCCCTCCTCCAGGGCTGGGGCAATCCTGTCCATCACTGATGATGAATGGAAGCCCAAGTAGTCCAAAGGCAGGATTTTTTTTAACCCTTAACTGTTTATTCAACTCAAAACCTTTCTGAGAGATGCCGATAATTTCAAGTTAATGATAACAACACTCGTGATCCCGCACGGGAGCGGCGTTGCCCCGCGACAGGGACATTTTGCTTTGTAAATGCAAGCATGAAGTGCAGCAAGGCAAGAGAAAGATGGGGAGATCCCTTCATTACCGCAAATACACGGCGTAACAGGACACACGGGAGCATGGCAGCTCGTCTGCATCCCTCCTTAAAAACAACACTCGGATATTTTTGGCGGAGACCTCTGAAGAGTCTATTTATGGTCTACTACAGTTAACATCTATTTACTTGCTACCAAAGCGCTTAGGCGTCCGCTGGCTCCTTCTTTACGTTTTTATGGCACGTTTCATGCTCGAGGGAGATTCAAAGCTCTTTATGGGTAAAGAGTATCCCAAACCATCCCAGATGTCGGGTTTTTTTTTTCCTTTAAGAAACATAGATACATTCCAACTATGCACTGCCTGCTACTCGGTGCAGATGAGCACAGACCTGCAGCCTGAACTAGAGACAGACCCCAGGCTGTGGGAGGTAAGAAAACACGCGATTAAACTTTTGCTCACGCCCACCATCCTCGAGCCAGAGATCCAGAACCTGGAGCTGAGCACACACGAAAACGAAGCCAACGTGGCCCATTTCGGTGCTTTTAGCTCATGAGAACCTCAGAAGATATTCACAACCCAGGCAAGGAAATGAGTTTGTTCAGTGCATACAGCATGGCTTTAAAGTAGAAAAACGTCCTTTTAATTAGCTTGCAAGTATAGATATATCTCTCTATCTCCATCAGAACCTGCCAGCCCCTGAAACGCACTGCCTCGTCCAGCATTGAGGCGGAGATGAGGGTCTTACCCGTACCGCAAAGAGCCTTTCAGCAGCAAGTGCCAAATCCCTGCTCCAACTACCCGTCCCCCATCCAAACTACACAGTTTGGGATCCAAGCACCCATAGAGAGACGTCTCTTTCTAATATAAGGGCAGAAGCACATTGCCTCTGGCCAACCCTACGCTGGGAGGGAACGGCATTTGTCGGACAAAACCCACCGCTCTGCTGTAAAAGCCATCGGCTGCTGCTGCAGAAGCCTGGGATTGCAAGAATGTAAAATTTTGAGAACCTGCACTCAAAACAAACATACATTTTTATTTTCAAGCACTCCCTAGGACAACACTTGACGGCATCGCTTCGCCCTTGCTCCCACGTAGGGGAGCAACGAGCTGCTCCGAAGAAGCCCAGATGCCACCAGTGGCAGGAACACCCTCTGACCCAAACGCAAACGACCCGGAAAGCACGGCGCAAAGGCTTCCACAAGCAACCGCATAAAATGTCGCTATACTTGTCCTCTTTTAGCCTTTTATTTGAAATTTTATGCAAGCAGCATGCATTGGTTCCTGCCCTCAAAACTAATAAAAGCACCAGAAAAAACACTCTCAAGGAGAAAATAGCCACTACAAAAAAACCCAGGACCAAAATCCCTGAACCTTCAGCACGTGCACTCCAGGCAGGCCCTGAAATTACAGACACCACGACTCCCTTAACAACTTTCCCATGGCTTTATTTTATGCTTCGCTTCAGAGGAGTAAGTCTACAGTAACCACGACCAAGATTCAACTCTAAAAATGTAAAAATCAGCTGTTCAGAATTGTAAAGGCTTTATTTTGTAATTAATTTGACAGTAGCTCCTAAAAGGCCCCGCTCTTTAGCGCTCCATTTGAGCGGCTCCCTGAATAAAGATTTTCCTTCTCTTCATTTCAAGGAATGTATTGGATGCAATTTCTATTCCCGACGATATCCTGCACATCCAGCACATAAACGCACGCAGCTCTATTTGCTTAGCGGCACCAATAAGAAACTACTTCATAAATTCCCTCAAGTAGACTTTAGAGGTATTTTGACACCAAACCTACCTACAAAAAGGGGACTTTAGGTTGAGTCGTGCAATTGCTGCGCAAGAAAACCAAGAGCTGGTGCACGGCAGCATCCTGCCGGCAGCAGGGTGAGGGTGCAGGGCTCTGCAGGCAGGCGAGGGGCTGGGAGCTGCGTTGGGTAGGTGCTCTGTAGGGTCGGGGACGTTGCTGAGGGCCAGGATGCTGCAGGGACTGAGGTGGCCGGCACGCTGGGGATGTAAAGCTGCTGCAGCAAGGGACCTGCCTGCGGAAGGATGCAAACGGAGAGTGACGCTCGGCTGCAGCAGAAACTCTTGTTGCAGCCGAAGCGGGCTACGTTTGAAACGAGGGCTCCAAGGGATGCTGCGCTTGGAAGTAAAGAGCTATTGCATGACCCAAAAGCCAGGCTGATTAATTCAATTACATCGACGGAGAATTATCTCTGGGTAAACAACGGGAAACTCTTAAAATGCAACTTCAAGAGAAAAGCTTTTACGAACATCCTGCTATTGGCAAAGTAAAGCCAAGCAAGCCTTTGGGGGCATGTGGTCTGTGCCAACAGGCCAGGGAAAAAACAGAGTAAACAAAAAAACCGAGCACCACCAAAGTGGCTGAAGCCAGGAGCCCCCAGCCCCAAAACCTCCCCTGGGTGTTTTGGCAGAAGAGGGACGGAGTATTTCTCATCAGAGAAGATTCTACCACACGACACTTCTTTTTTCCTTCCAAATCCATTCTTTTTTATAACTCCATATGCTCATAGTTCTCTGCAGAGCCTCCTTACAGCCCATCGAAGATTTAACCTCATCAGGGAAGTACGTGACAGCTTCATCAGGGCTTGGCATTTTTAACACCGTCAGTTTTCCGTTTTTTTCCCCAGGATTTGCTACCCTGCAGCTGCCCTGAGCAGTCCCTAGGCCGTGGGCGAGTGGACACGGTCTCGCCGCCGCCGTCCTTCGCACTGAAACAAGAAACACAGTGGAATTTCTGGAAGCTCTCTGCACTTTTATGTCTCCCTGGTGACTTCTTAAAAGCATTGCCAGATCCTGAAAAGCCTCATACGCTCTGTCGAGGGCTTTCACAGCTACTTGTTCCTAACCAAATCAGCTACACGGAGTCGGTCTTGGAGATTTCTCTGGACTAACAGCCTGAGCTGGCGCACTTTGGGTCATGGCAGCTTTCACAGCTGACCTGTCTGAGACACCAAGTCAATACCGAAAGTAGTGAAGGGAGTCAGTGGCTGAAAAAAAGAACTAATAGGGGAGAGCAGGGCGGGTTTCATTGCATGGAGATGGTCCTGCATTGATGAAAAAGGCTCTTTTTCCTTTCCTAGGTTTGGCTGCCAGAAGGCAAACTGGCAGCTCATCCTGGAAAACCATTTTGTGATGTTTATCCCGTGATCGTTTGCCCCGCTTCTGCCTTCACCCTTATTGAGGGTAATCCCCTTTCTCCACGCTTAGATCTACCCCAGCAAGAAACAAAGGCTCAAACTGACCCTCCTGAGATCAATGCTCCAACGTGAGCTGGATGCATCTCCTGCGGCAGAACCGCCCCCACGCACCTCCAGCCCAGTGGTTCGAGGCTGGGCTTGGAGCCGTGGTTTCATGAAGCAAAATCATCAAGTGCTGTAGCCTCAAGACTGGCCACCACTGTGGTTTCCATCACAGACAAACCGCACTTGCCTGCCTTTTGGGTTTCAGCAAGAGGGAACGCACCACGCATCCTCCGGGCTGTGTGATGCAGCGTGGCATCGCAAACAGCCGAGCATCTCGGGGGAATATGTGCTCCTCACTCCGCTTGGTCTTCCTGGATCTCAACAGCTTAGGGCACCTTGGCCAACCTGTCTCATTCAACGTGAGAAGGGGCTTAGCTCCTGCAGCAGTTAGGTGCCTTTAGGAGATAAGCTGCTCCATATACAGCACAGGCGTACAGATACGTACCTCAAACACAACACAGTTATGGGAATCATCTACCCAGAAGGTGTGAAATAACAATGAGGAGGGAAAGGACCGGCTCCAGGGACAGGGGAACAAGTGTTTCCTTCATCGACAGCAATATAAGCCAAAAGCAACTCAATAGAGATGGATTATCAAAAACGAAACCCAAATGGCACCTGCCCCGATTATTCAACCAGCGAGGAAAAACCCCGTGTCCCTAGCGACAGCCGTCTTCAGCGACTAGCAATTATTAGTCAACTAAAAGCAAAGCAGCATTACGTTAGAGCAACCGTAGCTGTCCAAAACGCTAAAAGCTTCTGTAAAGCAGTGTAATAACTCGGGTCATTATTCCCTCCACACCTTATAATTCTGTAAGTCATCGCCTTGGGTTATTTCCCTTTGCTCCTGGGCTACCTGGCTGCCCTGCAAAGACGCGTTCTTCGCAACGTGCTTTATTATCAGCAAAGCAGGGGCTGACAGCTTGAAAGTTTATTGTTGTTAATGGACGAACAGATCTGGCACAGAAGCAAATTACAAATTACAGAGGCAACTGGCCGACCCCGCACAAGCAAACCTGAACTGGAAAACGAGCACAACTAAACAAATCCCTCCAACCTCCTCCTCCTGACATGTGCTGAGGTGAGCTGTGGCCAAATCCACAAAGCGCTGAAACAGCAATGGAAGCAGGGGAGCGAAGCACGGATTTCCCTCCTGAATTCGAAGGCTCCACGGTGGGGTTATTCCATCATTATGTGCTGATCTGCAAGGACTTGGCAGGGAGGCGATGGATTTTGTTATGGCTTCTCTGCCTGGGGAGATGTTAAGGCTGAGCGTGGAGACGGTGCTGACGCGAGGTGCGGTGGCAGGTCGTGCCATGGTGGGATGCTGTTGGGTTTCATCCCAGAAAGCCACACAAAAAAAGAGAGAAGTCTGGGCACCTCAGGAGATGGGTGTGGTAAGGTGAGCATCCAGGGAAGAAAAAAAACTGAAGACAGTGATGGCATCTCAGGTTTTACTTGAAGTCATGGAGGAAGAAAGGCTCAGGAAGCAAATGCAAACTTATTTTCAATTTCTACATCACCAAAAGCAACAGGGTCAGCAATGCCACCGTGGGATAGCCCATACTTCAGGGACACCATGCACATCAACTTCAAATTCATCTCAATTAAGCAGTCGAACTGACCTACGCTTGGAAATTACATATGCAATTTAGTTTAACACAGGACACAACACAGACCTGTCTCAAACAGTGTTTGCTTCTCCATAATTTCTTTTGCCTTTTTTTTTTAGATTAAACACCTGTTTTTGACTAAAAAAAGGGAAAACAAACCAAAGCAGAACTCCAGTTTACAATCTAGAGACCTTAGCTCCAAAGGACTCAGACTGCCAGATTCTGCCACAATGCAATAAAGGAAAAGCAAAACACAAGCAGAGAACAAGCGCCTGGAGTTGAACTCGGAGCGAATAAACCAGACAACAACCACAAGNTACTTCAGGGACACCATGCACATCAACTTCAAATTCATCTCAATTAAGCAGTCGAACTGACCTACGCTTGGAAATTACATATGCAATTTAGTTTAACACAGGACACAACACAGACCTGTCTCAAACAGTGTTTGCTTCTCCATAATTTCTTTTGCCTTTTTTTTTAAATTAAACACCTGTTTTTGACTAAAAAAAGGGAAAACAAACCGAAGCAGAACTCCAGTCTACAATCCTTAGCTCCAAAGGACTCCAAAGCCTACAAGACCTTAGCTCCAAAGGACTCAGACTGCCAGATTCTGCCACAATGCAATAAAGGAAAAGCAAAACACAAGCAGAGAACAAGCGCCTGGAGTTGAACTCGGAGCGAATAAACCAGACAACAACCACAAGCGTTTGCAGAGCAGAAGGTGCTGTCAGAAGGGACATCGGGTGCCGGCCCCTCCGGTGCAGACACGGAGAGAGTGGCAGTTTGCAGAGCAGCGAGCTCTTAGCATGAGATAGGGCATGCAGAAAATTGCAATATGCCATAAAAGCAATATGTTTTCTGAAGCCTTTTACTGCAACAGCCCGTAGGGTTGTGCCTTTTGTCCCCAGGAATGGTTTTGAGCTGTATTTGACACCTCTGCCTTGTCAGCTGTGGGATCAGGGACAGTTTGGGGGCTCTGTAAAATGCTCCCGTCCTGATCGCTGGAGTCATTGCTGGGCCATGAGGGTTCACTGGTGGTCCATGACCGCCTGCTTTGGAAAGAGCTCCCAGGACGAAGCATGGCACTGGCCAAGATGCACCACCCAAGACCCGTCCGGCACTGCCCAGTCTCCGAGCGATGCTGGGGACAGAGCTGCTTTGAAAAGCTCCTTTGCCCGTGAACATGGCGAGTCACAGACAAGCCCCCAGCATGAACGCACTCCATACTTGGAGATTTTAAAAAAGGTTATTACTTTGAAGACTTTCTGACCAGAAAGTTTTATTCAAGATTTCATTTTAATAGCTCGAGCAATCAATGCCAGCCAGCGCTCGCTGCCAGAGGGCTGCGGCGGTGGCACGTCCGCGTCCCCAACCGGGATGTCTGCACTGTGCCGCTCTCTTTTATGTTGCTATTACATCCCCCATCATTTCACGACGTCTATGAGCTCAGATGGATCCCGTTAGCTAATCAGTGTTAACAGCTACTTGGTTTATCTTATCCAGGTCAATAGATTTTGAGGAAAGCAGACTGATGTTTAAAGACCTCCACGTCTAATAAGTCTTAATAATCCTCAATGTATGCAGCAGATATGCACGCACTGGATTAAATAGTTCATTTTGTTACGACCAAGTGCCACAACCGCCTGCCCTTGGGGTCCATCTCCCCGAGTCTCCACTTGGCCCGACGGCGTGCAGGTCCCTCCCCTGCAGTGGTGGCCATATGAAATGATTCTTTTAATCCAGACTAGAAGGACTAGAAGCAAGAAAAACATGGTAACCCCCCCTGGGTAAGGTTTCTAGGTGCTTTACACATCTTGAGAAGCAATAGGGTAGACAGCAAGAATACAATTAATCTCACTTAATGTTATCTAACAGCAACGTGCCGGGTACAACAGATGCTGCAAGGACACAAGGCACCCGTTCCCTTCCGCAGGCAGCATAAGCTGAATTATGCCCATGTGGGACTAACTCTTTTTGCTAACTACGAGGGAAACCTGTAGCTCAGATACCTTCTCCCTGCGCACTGCTAACAACCTAGGAGCATTGCTTTGCTTCGATCAGATTTTGCAGATTTTATATATATATATATAAAAAAAAATCCCTTGCAGAACTTAAAATCTTCCCCGAGGAAGGAACTCGAGGCTCCTGCTGTGATGATGCCTTTGGCGCGCAGTGATGCTCCACACCCCTTTCCACTGCCCTGCGCCTAAATCAACCCCCCGGCGCTGTGCCGTGGGTACGCGCGATGGAGCCAGATCCTCTGCCCAGCTTTTCTCCGCCAACTTGTTTTCGACGAGCACTAGGAATGAGTCACCTGCTTCATAACTTGTTGCTCAAATTTCAGCTCCTGTGCTAACCCCAACCACCTGCTGCCCACGCATTAAACACAATCAAGTTAATTCAGAAAGATAATGTCCCCGACTCCCCAGCCTCCCAGATGCATTCATTGTTATTTACTTAGGAAGTGATTTTTGCAAATCACGGCCACGCAAGGACTGCAGCAGCAACACCGAGGCATGGAAAAAACGGCCAGATTGCTTTCGCTTCAGAGCACGGGGAATTAGTTTATCATTTGTGCAAGGAAAATACCACAGCTGGGGCACAACTATGCTCCTAAAGGGGGTATCCGAGATGCTCGCACTCTACAAACCACATATTATAGCCCTACTATAGGTATTATTGCTATGATAGCTCATAAAAACGACGGATGAAGCAGTATCTTAAACAGCAATCTGCCTCCCACAAGCTCCTGGTGGGGCTGCTCCAGGCCCTCTCCCACACCACCGCTGCTCTGCCAGGAGCCGCAGGTCTCCCCAAAAGGGCTCTGATGCCCATTTCCCCGCAGGTCTCGAGAGCAACTCCAAGTTAAAGCTCTCGTATTCCCCGTGACAAGCTGCTGTCCTGCAGGCGAGCGCGCGAGCCCTGTCGCCCTGCGCTGCCGCTCAGCCGAGGGATAAATGGATCCTTCGGGTACAGCTGGGATTAACGCCCGAGATGCCCAGTGTTCTTGCTTCTCCCCATTTCTCATCTGAGATTTTTCTAACCAAGGCGACAGGCAACTCTGCTGATGTTTAACACACGTGCTTGCTGACAACCACTTCCAAAATGAAGCCTTCAGCTCAGGAACAGAGCAGCCTCCTCGCCGTCTCCACCGTCCCCCACCAAGCAGGCGCTTTGCAAGGGCCTTCCAGGCCAAACCTTTGAACACAGGTCTGTTCGGGGATGTTTCCTTTGCCAAATTTCAGGGCCCTCATTTGAGCACTTCAAAACCAGACTCCAGTCCTGTGTGTCCTTCCTACTAGGCAACAAAAAAAAGGTGGTTTTCTTATTTTTAATGATTTCCCCTCATTCCACCTGAAGAGTGAGACAGCCCACTGCCAGCTTCCACTCGGGGCAGTGGCCAAGAGGCGTTTCAGCTCATGAAAAGCAACCTTAGAGCTTGAATCCAACCCACGCGAAGAGCCTTTACGCCACCCTGATACATCTGAGCATGAGTCCAAATGTCACGAGACTATCCTCCATCTCCATGCTCCACCACAGGCTCCTCGTGGGCCCACGTCGCTTGTCTAACGAGGTCCCCACCGCACCAGCGAACCCCCGAGAGCACCCACGTGCCTGCTGCTCTCACACAGTAACTCATCCTATTCCCATCTGCTATCACCTGGACGTCCACAGAACACAGCCCTAATGCCAAAACCCTTTTCAATGTATACTATCAATAAATCACCTACACGCGCTGACCAAATCTGTTTCCACACGTCAGTCATGCTCACTGCGGTACAGCCGTGATTTAGCCCTTTGCATCGCACCCTACCAGAAGCCGGGGAGGTATCATCCCACAACAGCCAGGCAAGCTTTATAGATACTAAATCCATCCCTCTCCTCTCTGAAGGAAAAGGACTGTGTGGCAGCGAGGGAAAGAAACTGGATGGGAGTGAAGGTAGGTTGCGAGGATGCAGGGCTCATCGCTGCACTCCAGCAAGGTCCTCCTGCAGGTGTTTAAAAGCAAATGGAGCCTTAGTTCCAAGCATGGTAGGTGCTACATGAACAGTAAGGAAAAGCTCCAACTCCCTAAAGCCAAAATTGAGCTGGAAATAACCGGAAAGTTAGAAGTGACAGAGATCATGACGTTACCTGGGGACAGGGGAGTGTGCCTTTAAAGACACTGAAGGATGGAGTCAGGGACGGGGTGGCTAAGCTCCCCCAACCAACTTCTAATCCTGCCCCAGGATGAGCAGCTGGTGACGGTGCCAGATCTGGGAAAAAGCAACTTTTATGCTCAACTTTTTGCCAAATCCTACCAAAATTTGCATTAAGTGCCCTGGCCCACAGTGGCTTTCAGAAGCAGAGTGCTTGCTTTATCTCGAGACAGGCTTGCCTGGAAAAGCACGCTGCACCAGCCAGCAAAATGGCAAAGGGAATTTAAAGTGGAGTGATAAAGTGTGTTAACCTCGGAGCGAACCACCCCTTCCAGTCCTGCCATGGCCAGACTTGGCTTTGAATTTTAACTAAACAAGGTTAAAGCCTCTAATTCCAGAGAACCATCTCACAGAGAGCTTTAATGTGCTCTAATGAGCTTCTCTGAATCCTTACATAATTTTCCACTTGCGGCATAAAATAAAACATTGAAATCATAATAAAGCATGAAATTGGCCTGTGGATGGGGAGGGAATACGGTGCACAAAATGAAGCTTATTATTATTACCTGGAGTTGTCAACAGTCCCTGCAAAATACCCACTAGAAGCGGCCGATGCATGCGCCCAGCTCTGGGCAATGCATCCCAGGACTCCTCCTGCAGCCAGGTCAGTGCAATGCACGGGCTCTGCGACATCTCTGTATTTAATCTCCAGTTTAAAAACCGTAACGAGGAAAGCGCAGAGAAATGTAGTTACTCAGGCAAGAGACGTGAACCCAAGAAGACAGCGAGGAGAAACGTCCTGGGCCAGCATCCCCCAGCCTTGCCGGAGAGCTGCTCCTCTCCGCTTGGGAGATGGACAGGGAAACCACTGCTGGGGGAAGCGGATGCTCTAATAGCTTTTCCAGCAGGAAAACAAGCTGGCCGAGCATCCAGGGCCATAAAAGCAGATATAATGTTTAATCAAGCCCAATTACTACAAAGGTTTCAGTATGAGGCTTTCTGTAGGCCGTTCTCCGCACACCGTACGGGCAGTCATGTTGCGAGCCGACCCGCAGGTAAATCCAGCCAAACGCGAGCCCAATTAAACACAGCTCAAAAAGAGCTCGCACAAACGCATTGCAGGCAGAGGGCTGTTTACCAGGGGGCAGCAGGCTTTTCATTACCTGCTCGCGGCAGGAAAGCCTGTAAGCGGAGCTGGAAGGAGACGGATTAACAAGGAGGACGCTGGTGCGACAGGCACACGTGCTTTGCTCTCAGTCACCCCAAACCAAGGACACAGGCTATAAATTGGGTAACAAATTGGCTAACAGGATGGAGGTGGGAGGTCAGCCCGAGCAGATGTGGGTCAGCGAGGCCCCGTTAGCTGTTGGCTTTGCTTATTAATGACCGGGCTAAGTCTGTCAAGTGGAAATATTAATACCACTGGTGCCATAAATCGTCCTCAGGATGACTGAAAGCCACACGACGAGCAGGCGTGGGGGGAAAAAAAAAAGGCGACAGATTTTTGCATGAGTAAGTCAAGATAGATGCATCTGGGGGGAGGGGGAAACAAAAACACCACCAAAACACACCAAGCAAGGACCAGCCTCCCCCGCGAGCGGGTAGCGAGTGGAGGAGAGAGGGCTGGGAGCGCCTGGGGATAACGTGATTCTTCCCCTCCAGACTGCAATTATCACGGTGAGCTGGAGGAGAAAACACACACCAGGTCATTTTTGGCTAAAGGGCAGGACTAGTTTTCCTCCTATTTTCTCATTCGACAAAAAAAAGTGGACCCTACAGCCCTTAGAGGACAGGAAGGTTGCCCACGTCCCCATTTCAGAGCTGTCTCTGGCAACCAGGCCGGGCAGCAGCGCTGAACATCAGTGATCTTCCACCGTGGTTTGCTCTCCTTTGAGGAGAGGAACAGGGGGGACCTTCATACCCATCACCACAACCCATCCATCAGCCCCCCGGCAGCTGGCAGTTTGCATTGGGCCACACAAGTTGCTCCCCACGCAATCCCTGGGATGCAAGGAGCTCCCAATTTCCTTCTCGAAGCCCAACCCGCCTCCCAAGGCAGGGATGGGCCAAGGAACATCACATCAACTCGAAGCCTCCCGCTCCCATCCATGGATGGACACGAACCGCCCGCGCCCGGCTGGCAGAGGATGCGGCGTTATTTAAAGAGCAGAGGACCAACGCCAGCGACAGCCCGTCCCTCCCGAATCCACATCCTTTCTGCTGACATTGATAAAATCAGCCAAGACTGACTATGGGCAGGCGGAGCATCACCGACTGCAACGCCGCTGCCTAGACAGGGCCCAGAGCGGTGGCCATCCCCTTCTCGTCACTGGTGTGCCTCGACAGTCACCAAAACAAGCGTGCGCTGCGTCTGATCCGCAGGTCTTGGATTCTGGCTCCTTTTCCTAGTTCTTTCCTAATTTAATGTCCTNTTGATAAAATCAGCCAAGACTGACTATGGGCAGGCGGAGCATCACCGACTGCAACGCCGCTGCCTAGACAGGGCCCAGAGCGGTGGCCATCCCCTTCTCGTCACTGGTGTGCCTTGACAGTCACCAAAACAAGCGTGCGCTGCGTCTGATCCGCAGGTCTTGGATTCTGGCTCCTTTTCCTAGTTCTTTCCTAATTTAATGTCCTTTCTGGAAGCTCGGTTTTAAAAAGGAATGCAAGGAGATACCTAAAAATGTTAATTTAGAGAGCACTTTTCCAGCTCCTTTGAACAGAAGGACTAAAGGACGCAGAGGCCAGGGACAAGCCAGTCCCACCCAGAAGCAAAGATTGGGGGCCTTCAAGGAAAAGCAACTCTAACATTCTAATAAGGAATTCGCGTGAGAAAATTCAAAAAAGAAAAAAGAAATGGACGTACAAAACTTACTGTGCTTTGCTCCGCGACTGCTATAAAGCACCAAGAACGGTGCAAGCCGCCACTGAAATACCGTTTTGTACAGAGGCGAAGAA
>VZSC01007692.1:93843-134837 GCA_013398225.1 Steatornis caripensis
CCCGCCTCGTTCAGCAGCGGGCCCACATTTTCCCTAGTCTTCCTTTTGCTCCCAATGTACCTATAGAAACCTTTCCTGTTGTCCTTCACCTCCCTTGCCAGGTTTAATTCCAGGCAGGCCTTAGCCTTCCGTGTTGCATCCCTGCATGAAAACCCAAATGAAGGCGAACTTCTCCCTCGCCCGCCCTGGAGTCAAGCTTATCGGATCCGCGCTCTGGCTCCAACCCCACGCAAGCCTCGGGAGAGCCGTCCTGCCCGGCAATGCACTTCAGCGACACGAAAGCGGAAGGGAAACCACTTCTCGCCTCCACAACCCTTGGCGGACGGCTCCGTCTCCCCCTGCAGAACAGCATCTCCAGCTCCCCAGCAAAGACTGTAGTGTACGGCAGCCTGGGGAGCATCCTACAGCAACGCCAGGAGCACCCTACGAATCCTTGAGTTGAAATTAAAGTCTCCAAATAGGGTTTTTTTTTCAAATTCCACACTTTTTTCCCAATTGTTTGGATGAAATCCAAAGAGGCAGTGACACAAGAAGCAAGGAGAGGGTGTTTTTTCGTGGTATGACACTCTGCAAGCCAGAACTCCCTTGGGCAACGGTGGTGGCCAAGGTGAAAACCCAACCAGACCATCTGGGCAGGCAAAGAGCTGCTCGAGCGGGGAACATCACCGTCGCTCGGGCGGAGAACGCCACCGCGCACAGGGCTGAGCGCGGGCGAGCGTGACACACCGGCCAGCCGCAACAACGGGGGGACCTTCTTTCTGCCGAGGCACAGTGCAAGGCGGAGAAGCCCACAGGGGACAAGAGGCTGGAAACCGAGAGCAGAACGGCCGCACATCGCAAGTTATCTATATTCAGTGAGAGAAACTGGATGCCAAGCACGTGTTTCAGAGGTTTGAGCGAAGCAGCTTTGGCCATGTGGGATTCCTGCGGGGGTGAGTGTAAACCCAGATGTCCCCCGGACCGACGCTCTCCAGAGGCAGCATTAAACTACCCGGCGGTGCTTTAGGGCTACAGGAGGGTCTAAGGCTGCTGGACTGCAGAATTTGAGACCAACAAAAGAGCGAGCTGTCATACCACATTTGAAACTAAGACTGAACCTCAACAGGGCTCGCACCTTGCCTTCATGCAGACGCCGGCGCGGAGGCATCCACCTCCCCGAGGCTTTCCCTGCCTTCCTCGTGGAAACCCCAGGCACCCAGCAGCAACTCAAATAATGAGGTTTAAACATGAAAATCTTGTTGTTATTACCATGTCTAAAGAGCTCCTGGGACACGCAGCTACACAAACCGAGGCCGGCGGGACAGATCTCCCCTCCGGAGCTTCCCGGCAGTACAATTTGCCATCTGAAACAGCTTATTCAGTGTCTCGTTTAATGAATATATGCTGGCGCGTTGTGCTGGCAGGCTGTTCACATGGCTCTGCAAGGGTCTTTCTCATTTCAGAGACCGTATCTGCCTTGTACATTTTGCATTTCATTCCAAATACATATATCCTGCCAGTGACATTTATGGATAAACTACAGCTCCCGAAACACGGGAGCACAGGAGACCGATGCACTTCTCTTTGCCTTCCAAGCTAAGCTACAAATCCTGGTACAGCTAAAGGTAAATAACACGCTTTGATGGGTTTTGTGGGCAAACAAACAAATCATCTGATGAAACACCGCTTCTGTTTCTGGGCTCCAGTCCTGGGAAACCGTTTCGCTCCTTGCAGGCTCTGAGAGGAGGGCATCACCAGCGCTCGCGTTTATCAACTTTTAATCGAAAGCAGTTAAAAAAAACCCCCTCACACCTGATGAGGAGGTGAGGGAGCCAGGCAGAGATGCATGCTTCCAATTCTCTCCCGGGAACAGCAAGGCTGGATGTCATTTTGAGAAGTAACCGGAATGCCCTACCAGCTCCATATCATGGATATACTTTGCCGCTGACGTTGGTGCGGAGTTAAGCGCGGATGCCCTCGGGGTTTGCATTGCAAAGGATTCGCCTTCGTAGCACTGCCAGCCTGGGCTTTGGTGGCCGTCCCTACTCACAAGAAGGCATCATGCACATCACGGAGTGACCAAAGGCAGCAAGCCAGGCACATAACCATATACACCTGCAATATTTCCAGGCCACGGCAGAAAGGCATATAGAGAACACGTTTTCCTGCACCTCCATAAAGCTTTGTATTTCGTGCCTCGGGCTGAGCAGGTATGCGCCACCACAGGGCCCCTCTGAGTCCCTGGTGCTGCCGATGCCCCAGGGGATTTGTTTTACAGACCCTTTACATATCTGCAAAGCCATTCCGGGCAGGCAGAGGACTTTACGTGTGCTGGCTTTAAACGCCGGTGGTGTTTCGGAGGGAGCCAGGTGTGCCCCTACGCCATACAGGACAGCACCTCCTCATTGTGGAGCGTTATGGTAATTTCTGCAGCAAAACCTCATATAACTCACGCGAGCACAAGCTACACCTCTGCCCAAGCAGCTCAAATTCCCGCTTTTTCATTGTAAAAATGTCTTTGTTTTTTACGAGTCTCCCGTACTTCGAAGCAGAGTCCCCTTTTCTGCCACAAACCCCTTCTTTTCTGAAAAATGAGGGGAAAAAATAGAGCTGCAGCAGAGGGAGAAAGAGCAATGGAACGTAGACTTCACTCTCCTTCCCAAAACTTGCTGCTATACGTTTAAAACCAGTCGAGACACACAGGCATATACAGACATGTTATCAAGGTTAATTAATTAAAAAGCATAAGGAAGTTTAGGTGAGAGCCCAAGCATTAGTGTGAAACATTTGTGTAGTGTTTGGGGTGGATCAGTGCCTGCATTTGCCAGGAAAGTGCAGTTGGGTTGGGTTTTTTTTTCCCAGAAAAACAAGGAAGAAAACAACAATTTGCACATCACTTGTCTCTAATGACAGCATCTTTAATTAAAATATCCTCGGAGCTGGCAACACTGATTGTAGCTCTCAAGGTTTTAAATGCTATTACAGCACAAAGCCCTCTAAGATGTGGGTGGCTTTTGGCAAAATGCTTAATATTCTCAATTTCACCTCTGGTCCATGCAAGTCCATGTAGATGCCGGGTATTTCATCTGATCGGTCTCACCATCAAATAACAAAATAAAATAATAAAACCTGGCAGCGAAGGGAAGCTCCTTCTCTTCAGCTTGGAGAATAAAACCAAAACGTTTCGGCACCATGAGGGTTTTTTGAGGGAAGGCTCGGATTTTTCTTTCTCTCTTCTCTTTCTCTTCACGAAAGGATTTTTAAAGATGCAATCAGATGCTAATTTCCTGATTCTCTACCCCCAAAATCATCAGGCTCAAGTGCCAAGAGCTGCAGCAAGGAGGGAGGAAACGCACTAAACTCATTGTACGGCAGGCGCCGTTTCAGGTCGGGTATTTTAGCAGCAGCCCATCTCCAGAAAAGACCGAAAAAAATCAGCCCAGAAGTTGAAGTCCAGCATTCAACAAGTGTAAAACATCAAGCCCTTACATTCGAGATCAGCCACTGGAATCAGCTCTAATTAAAGCGTGTGGCTGCGAAGGGAGAGGAGACACATCCTATGGCACCGAAACGCATTGGGGGGGGTCACCCTAAGACGTCCCCACGCTGTTCAAAACGTAACTTCGGGATAAAAACCTGGAAGCGTTTAAAAAAACCAGTAACTCTTCAGAAAAAAAGGTATTTACTTTAACTTCTGGGTGTCCGTGCACAGCACCTCGCCTGGGCTGGGACTAGGGCTGGGGAAGCCGGCATCTCCTTTCCGTCAGTGAGAAAATACTTACCAGTTAATCTCAAACCACTCAGTGACCCCAAAATGCAACGCTTACGTTTGCCATGAAGGTTTTCACGCTGAACAGTTTTGCTTTTTGTTTTTGCCTCACCCAAATGCAAAGGATAAACAAACTTGAAGAGTTCTTGCAATGCAAATGCCAAATCTGGACGCCTGCAGCTCAAAACACGAGCTGTCCCTTCTCCATGCCCAAACGGCTTGAGTTTTAACTCAAAACAGGCACCCTCCCCACACTGCTGCGAAAAGCTCAATAAAATGAGATTATCCTTTTTTTTTAAGCCCTGAGATGGGAAGCAAACACATCTCTCATGAGCACTGTGGGTTTCCCATGCTGCTTGGGACCCGACGGAGATGTTCGGTGAGGGATGAGCCTCGCAGTGCCGTTCCCAACGCACTCAGCTTAAGCATCTCCCATCTCTGGGTCAGTAGGTGACACTTGCTCTTGACATGCCGAAGGGAAAGAGCCCCAAGGGTTCAACAACCTGCCTTAGAGCGACTGTGGCCAAGCGAGGCGTGGATCTGTGACCTCCTTCCCTCTCCCAAGCTGAGAGCATCGCTGGACGCGAGCGATGTAAGGTACCAGTCACCTTCTCACCCAAGAGGAGCTTGGTAAAACACATCAAGATCAGATGCTGGACCAGATCCCGGCTGCAAGTCGACTCCCCATCATAACTGACAACCTGCCACGTGCCAAAGAACTAAGGTGCAAAGGTATCGTAATGCCGGCTCCTGCACCACGCCATAGAGCTGTCTTCTACGGCAAAATAACTGTCTAGGATTTCTAAAGCATGATGATGCTAAATGATGCATATGAGAGAGAACGAAGGTTGGTGTGGGGATGGTTAATGAAGCCGCGGTTGTGCTCTCCATTGCCAAAAACGCTTGACAGTGTTATTTTTGTTCAGGGATCGTTTTAACACTCTATCTTCTGAACAGCCCTTAGCAGCTTTAACTGTAACTTAATTATCATCAGTACTAATATGAAGCTGATGTGATGAAGGCTAACAAGGCATCTGAACAGTTACTCTGCAAACTAGCCCAATCATCTTATTCAAAAAGTCTCCACCTGAAAATTGCCTCTAAATATATACATTATTTAACGTAGGAAGGTGAAGAAAGTCTTGTTGGTAAACCACCGCCAGAGAGGCTGGATGGGAAACCTGTGATTAATGGAATCACTTAGCCATGTCCATGCTTTCGTTTTCTCTTCTAAGTGCTCATGATTATATGATACACAAGGAAATGAAAATTAATAAGTATATCCTCACCCACACAAACGCTCTGAAAAAAAGATGTGCTGCAGCACAGCCTGTCTGCTGTGACAAAGTTCCTTAAATATAAAATGCAGAACTGCTTTTTTTATGTTGTTCAACATGATTAAGTAGGAAATTACGCACTCAAAGCAAATGCAGCTCGACACGTCGACGCTGGCATGCGGTGCTTGCTGTCCCCCGACCCAGCAGCCGCCCGCTCCGAGCTGCCGCCCGCTCCCATCAGCTCCGCTCGCCATCGCTCCACTCTCCCAAAACACAAATGGGTTCATTCAGGAGGTTACTGCAGCCGAGCACAGCTGGAAACCTGCAGCAGCACAGAGCCCTGAGCCACGGGGAGGCACCGCGGGATCCCCAAAATCGTGTCGCGTTTCAGATAACGTCCTGATGGAGCCCAGCCCCGCACGGAGCTTCGCCTTCCCTGCTCCGATGGAGACTCAGTCCATCGGAGTCACCCGGTGGCACCCGCATCACTACATCCTCAGCAGCACCTCGGCTCTGCTATTGAAATAAAAAGGCTCCTATGTTCCCCTCTGCACCTGTAACCCCAACACGACGATGCTCCCTGCGGAACAATCCCTCCCCTGCCATGCCCAGACCCTCTCAGAGGGTTGACAGCCCTGAATTTCCCATCTCCATGCCCCACCGATGCCTTTAACACAATTTAAATACTCCTGCCTATGCTCACGCTGGAATTTTTCTCTGCTTCACTCCCTCCCCCGATTTACTTTTTTTTGCACAAACGCAAAATCCCCTCCGCGTTCACCCCCGGGGACCGACATCCCGCTTCTCCTGGGCTTAACGCACCAGCCCAAAAGCGGAGCGCTCTGTCGCTCTTGTTCCAGACACCGAGAGCACCTTAGCATCCCTGCAATGATACTGGAAAACGGAAATGCCTTTCCAGAAGAGCCAAAAATGGCAAGAATTAATTTGCCTCTAATCTTTCAGCATGCTTTTTATTTTGTACGGTGATGCCGATTTACAGTCTCCTCAGGCACCCACCTGGTGAGTTTAAATTAACTTGATAAACAGGTGAAAAAGAAACTTGATGGAAAACGTTCAACCTTTCCAAAAGGCAGCTAAGACCTTCTGAACCAAAGCACGATGGCAAGCAGAGGAGATGAAACTGCGACTCGCTCCAAGAAGAGAAAAAACACCAAATAACTGGAGGAATTTCTTCCTTTATCACTGCGGCTCATCATTAAACAGCAGGATCACGCTGCGGCTGCCTACAACGCAGCCACGACTTATTGGAGATTTTTAGGTGTCTGCGGGGGCTGACGAAGACCGGAGGGTTATTATTACTGTTTTTACTTTGATAGCAGTCAAAATAATTTAATGGCTGGATGCAAAGCCCTTTCAAGAGCTGGGGTGTCAGGGCCACCCTTCTGTCTGTGGATACTTCATCGGAAGCTCCTCGCAAACCAAGGCTCGCGGCGCATCGGTGCCGGCAATAGGCACCGGCAGTGCCCAGACCCAACCACAGGCTTTCCTCTCCCAACAAAAAAATATGTATTTTTTCCTTTCTTAAATATTTATCTCCGAAATATCTATCTATTCTGTCACATAATAAATAGGGAAGTTTGACTCTTGATAGCCACTGCCTTTGGTCCTTCCAGTCTGACTCCTCATCCCCTCTACTCCTGCACTGAGCGTGAAAGTGCTCAGCCCCACACTGCAGCCAGCGGGAGCTTGAAGTCTAAAAAAATCCCCAATCCCAACCGCAACCAAACTGCTGCTTTGAGCGACCTTCAGGGAAGGACCCTCTGACCTGTCCTGAGCACACGCCTGCAAGCCCCGTTTGTATTAGCCGGGATTAACCAAGGTGCTGCAGGAAGGGTCCCGACGGCTTTGTGCCGAGCAGAGCTCGTACCGACCAGCACATCGTATCGACGAGAAGCGGCGATCTTCCGCCACGCAGCGAGATGATTAATCACAGCCCCAGAGCTCACGCAGAGCCGCTCTTGGTGAAATAATCTTCTTTAAACTCGGTGCCCGCTGCTACACGCGGGCAGCAGCCAGATCTTGTCTTGGATCTACGGACGCCGATGGGGCATTTGCAGACGCGCTGGCTGGTGGCATCAGGCGGGGAGGACTTACGGAGTTCTCTCCAGCTGGGAGAAATCCAGGTGAGATCTAAGGGCGGATCTTTTCCACTTTGGTGGCCAGGAAGCAATGATCTCAGCCTTCCCGTCAGGCAGGGACGAGCCACGAGCTCCTTGCCGTGATGCTCCATTTCCGTGCTGCCTTAGCCGGGGCTCGAAGCTGGCAGCGCAGACCAACGGCTGCCCGGGCAGAGCTGGCATTAAAGCCTGGTATAAAGCAGCTGGTCAGGTCAGTGTTTCCATGACTCAGAAATGCACTTGCTGCTGTGCTTTTTAATCAGCCAAATAAATTGCAGCGAGACCTTAAAGCACATGGCAGCAGGAAATGAGAAATTCCGCCACAGGGCTCAGGAGAGGCCAGCAGCGATGCTTTATCTGTCCCTTCCCGCATCCTCGCGCCGCCTGCCCAAGCAGCCCCTTTCTGCCCACCAGCCCAGAGCTGCAGCTTCCTTCTCCCCCCGGGCAAACCCAAGAGAGCAGCTTGCAGAGAAGCACATCATCGCCATGAATTCACCCGGAGGTAGATGAAAGCAAGGCACCTCCACCCCATCAGCAAAGGCAAGGAAAGGCTTTCGTTAGAGACTCGCAGCAGCGTTTCGGCTCGCCGTGTTATATTAAATGGGTACGACTCCCCAGGCTCCCTGCTCCTGCTGCACAGGCTGAACTCCCCAAGGCATAAAATAACCACACAGGTGAGCTATTAGCAAACGCGTCAAAACCTTCCTTCCAAATCCATTACTCAGGTAACTCATAAAACAGTACCATTACATCTGGGGCTTATCACAAACACGCATCGAAAAAACAAAAATAGGTCAAGCGAAAACGTGCCCGCACAGCATAAACAGGGAGTGGAAGTTGGAAGGGCTGCAGCAAAACTCGGCCTGTTGTAGGTCGATGCCTTGCACCCTCGCTCTGCAAAAGACTGAAATAATGCCACTATTTATAAACGGTCTTTTAAAAATAGCAATGTCACTCTGCCTTGCTAGGAAATTGCCTGATTTTTTTTCTCGCATACAGGTGAGAAGGGGCAGGAGGGGGAAGTTATGCATTATACATGGCAAGATTCATTTTTTATGAGACTTCTTGCAGCTACATCATCGCTACATCACCGCGGAGTAATGAAGTAACGGTGCAACAGCCTCCTGCAAACCCCGCAGCCCGGGGTCCCTCCCGCAGCACAGCAGCCCTCTGTGCGTGAGACGGAGAGATGGAGCCATCACCCCCCGCATCAGTCACGGCCACCGCACCGGTGTCAGAGCAGGGGTTCCCACGTCACCAACTCAACACAGGCACTCGCTGCCAAGTTTCCACAATGTCTTTATGTCCTCATACCACTGATCTCTGCTTTCGCTTGCAGCCAAGGGCTGGTTTATAGCTGCCAAATCCAAAGCTGGGAGCGATCCGTACCCAGCACAGCATAAGCACCCGAGCACCCCCCGAGCAGCGGGCAGCACCGCAGCGGGGCTGCCACCGCCTTCCCCTCTGCTTCCAAGCCAGGTAGTGTAAAAACCCGGCAGAGCTGCCGATAGCACATCGTAGCCCATGCAGGCTGAGCGATACCATGTCCAACCCCTGCCACTGCCACCGCTCCCACCCCACTTTCGACCATGTTAAGGGTTTACCGAAAGCCCAAGAGGAGGCTTGAGGAGCTAACTAGGGGCTTCGGCATTTGGCATCAGTGATCACCCATGCGCAAGATGATGCGTGTAGGAGTTTGGTTTGAAACACAAGAAGTCGTGTAAGCTCTGTGTTCACAGGGAAATAGTGATCTTACTGCCACTGGGGAACACACAGAAAAGGTGCGACGGCTGTTTGATTGCTTCTAGACTAAATCCCACATGGCTCTGGCAGCAGGCAGCCGGATGAGAAGCCTGCCAAGCCAGNGATCACCCATGTGCAAGATGATGCGTGTAGGAGTTTGGTTTGAAACACAAGAAGTCGTGTAAGCTCTGTGTTCACAGGGAAATAGTGATCTTACTGCCACTGGGGAACACACAGAAAAGGTGCGACGGCTGTTCGATTGCTTCTAGACTAAATCCCACATGGCTCTGGCAGCAGGCAGCCGGATGAGAAGCCTGCCAAGCCAGGTTATAACACTGTCCTCACAGAGCAGAAGAGCAAATACACAAACCAGAGGACTAGCATCAGGGATTGAAGGAAACGAGTATGTGAAGTAGAGGAATAAGCACATAAAATCACGCATTTAACTGGAAGAGCCTGGAGCTGTTTTCCCAGAGACGGTATTTTCTGCTCCCATTAGTCACTGGGTACAGAAGGGCAGCAGTCAACCACTGCTTTTTCTGCTGCGAGCCTTTGCTTTGACTGCGGCAGCCCAGACTCGCATCTTGTTTGGGGTAAGCACGTCTATTCCCATACTAAGAACACCTCTGCGGCTGTAAATAGAGAAGCTAGCGACCTTGCTTTTCCTTAACAAACAGCGTTTTGGCTAAAAGACCAGAAGTTTTCATCAACCACTCATCTACGTCTGCACGCGCACAGGCACACGGGCGCACACGCACAGCATCGCTGCTCCCCCGCACACAGCTGCGGGCAAACCTTAACCCTCATTAACCCCCAGCTGCAGCTCACAAAGAGCAGAGCCCCTGGGAAAACACTGCTCTGGTCCAAAGGCACAATTTTGGTTATGTGTGTCATGCGCAAATCTCAGTGGGATCCTTCATTTACTGCTCAATAACCAGAGTACGTCCTCCTTTGCGTGCAAACTTGGCTGTCAGTACAAGCCTTCAGCTCCACTGAAGGCTTATTAACTTCCTGTGGCCAACAGCCACGTCAGCCAGGAAGGAAAACGGCAATTCCTCGCTGCAAACGGTGATGACGGCAAAGAAGCCGGCCACGCACGTGCGGGGCGTTTGCAAAACCTCAGCGAGCTCTGCCAGTCCCCTCACAGACACGTTTAGGGAGCGAGAGGGCCGTGGTCGCTGAGGTTAAATTAAAGCACCTTGCAAAAATAAGCTTCATTTATTTCTTGATTTGTTCTTTCCTCAGGACCTTCCCAAAAGCCGAGGTTTTGTGGGGGTTTTTTTTCCCCCTCCACTTGTGAGCCTTTCCAAGGACTAATTTTCTTGGAGTATTTGAGTCATTACGGTTTGGTGATTTTCGGAAAGGAAGGTGAATGAAACACAAGAGGAGGAGAGAGCAACAGAAACTGTGCAAAAGCAACAGTCCCATCTCCATTTTCTTTTTTTTTTTTTTAATAAAAGGACTCTTTTATAAAAGGCTCCCGGGGCAGACGAGCTCAGCTTTGAAACGCGCCGTTCGGTCCACTGCGAGGTTCTCTAAACCCAGATGCCCAACTTTGCTAGGCAAGAAACTGGGTCTGCTTTCGCCAAGATGCGGCGACTCAAACCTTGCAGCGACGCGCAGCAGAGCGCGTTGCGCACAGCCCTGCGAGGCACAGCTGAGTCCCGTGTCAGCGCGGGCAGGAGCTGAGCGAACCGAGCCCTCAGCCAGCCCCAGGGCAGCCCGAGCGTGGACTCAGATGCAGTGATTTTCCCCTCTGCTCCCTGCGGCCCCAAAGCCGGGGAGGGCACACACGGGGCTTGCAGCCATCAGATCTGCTCCGCGCGCGCGCGGTTGCTTTCCCCTGCCAGTCCCCAGCAATGAGTGTATCTGTGCCTAATAATGGGCTCATCCTGCCCAGCCACAGGCAGCCGGCAACATCCCACCAGGAACTGGTAGGACTACAAGCAAGTCCCACAACAGCGTCTGTTTGAACACTTCCACAACCAAGCCTCACAGACAGCTATCCTTCAAGCTATCTCCAATGCCTGAGTCCAAGGTTTGTCCAGGTCCTGGCCTCACAGCTCAGGTTTATTAATCCAGCAAGAAAAAACAGGGCAGGCACCCACAGCTCTGGGATGCCAGCAGGGCCAGCACCCAACTGCAAGGAAAAGCTCAGCAATCTCCCCTGCGCAATGCCTTCAGAAATATAAATACAAGTGCGCGGCAAGTACTCCACAAGTTTGAAAATGAGACGCGTGAACTCCAAGATCCTAGGTCAGCCCTTCAATGTGTCTGCAACCCAGGGGCTCAGACCCTATCCTGGACTCATTCCCACCTGGTGACGCTGGCAAAAATCCAGGCTCTGAACAGCCAGCACAAGCACTGGTGCTGTGAAAACCTTCCTTCTCCCCCAGCAAGCATCCTCATCTCCACCAGTCCAAACGGGCACGTTAAGTCCCTGCACATCCCATTCTCCCGAAGATGCGCTGCGCCATCCGCATTGCCTTGCGGATGTGGGTCAGGCTGGGTTAGAGAAAGACTTCAGAGAGGCTTAAGCTCTCCAATGAACTCCCCAGCCCGCCTATTAGGAGAGAAGGGAAAATTTCCAGGCTAGAANCATTCTCCCGAAGATGCGCTGTGCCATCCACATTGCCTTGCGGATGTGGGTCAGGCTGGGTTAGAGAAAGACTTCAGAGAGGCTTAAGCTCTCCAATGAACTCCCCAGCCTGCCTATTAGGAGAGAAGGGAAAATTTCCAGGCTAGAAGTGTATAAAAAAAAAATCCCCGATTTTTATATATATAAATAAATCTGCAATTTATGTCTATGAATTATAATCCCAAACTCAGCCAAACTATCCACAAAAGGACCAAGAAACAGAGCCACCTGCACTGATGCGTGCTGCCCATCAGCCTTGAAACCATTTATCCCAGCCCCTCTCCACCCAGTTCCCGTTAAAACCCAACTTCTCAGACGCTGAGCTCGTCGCGTTACCGCTCCGCACCACGGCAGCCTGCTCCAATAGCAACTAATTGCTAACAAGCTCATTACAAGACGAAAGCAGCAGGAGTGTAATGCTGGGTATTTTTTTTTTGCCTGTCTGCAAAGCGAACAGCTGGCCACCGAACCTAGAGGACTAATCTAATTAGAAAGTAACAAAAATACCTACATCAACGGCAAAAACCCCTCCCTTCACTCAGACATAAATGTTCCCTCCTCAACGTTCATCAGAATTTTGTCAATTCTGAGACCGTTCCAGACCGTCGCGCTCGCAGGGAGACCGAAGATTCACGATCGGCGCCCAGCTGGGTGCTGGGAGGGGAAAAAAAAATAACGTGAGGAGGCAAAGCAGATGTTGGCAAGGTAACCTTGCCGTAAGAACACGGAGTCGTGGCGGGGGGTGTGAGGCTGCTGCTTTGGAGCTGCGTTGTCCAGGCGAGGCTNAGACCGTCGTGCTCGCAGGGAGACCGAAGATTCATGATCGGCGCCCAGCTGGGTGCTGGGAGGGGAAAAAAAAATAACGTGAGGAGGCAAAGCAGATGTTGGCAAGGTAACCTTGCCGTAAGAACACGGAGTCGTGGCGGGGGGTGTGAGGCTGCTGCTTTGGAGCTGCGTTGTCCAGGCGAGGCTGGCTCCAGAGCTAAACCAGTTTTGGCAGAAAACTGAGGGATCGCGTGCTCTGATCTGGTGTTTGATACATAGGTGATTGGTTTTGCAAATTCTCTTACTCGGTCATTGCTGTTTGCTTGGCTCCGTGTCATGCTGGCCATCCGGGGTTCTACCAACCTCAAACACCCTCCGCCACGGACAACAGCAGAGAAGCAAGAGGGATAGGAGATCACACGCATCCCGGTCTATCCCATTTCGGGGAAACGTGTCCTTGGGCACAGGGTAAGGACGTGAGCGCGGTTTTCCACTCACCGGCCCTGCAGCTTGTTGCTCTGCTGCAACACGGTCGCCGGCGAGTTTGAGCCCGTGCTCACAGGCAGGATGCACGCAGGGTGGGGTGGAGCCCAAGCCCAGCTCCTCCATCTCAAGGCATAACAGAAAATCAGGGCAGAGATGACCAAAGAAAATTATGAGCAAATCTACAACTGATCACCCCGAGCCTAGGCTGAAGCCCTTGTGCCGACACCTCCGATCCCACCGCTGGCTCCACCACGAGAACGACTCCGAAGCTCTCGCCGATCCATCATTAAAGTTCACGAGCAGCTAACTATTCACTTGCTTTATCACATCACGAACAACTTGTTTTGCAAAGTTTATGAGTCTTTCCTCAAGGGCCCAGGTTTTACAGCGTTTGCGTAACCAGGACTTTGCAGGCCTGCAACAGCACCAGCTTGCTGCGTGGTCTGCGCTGGGCTTTGCTCAGCGCTTGAGCCGAGTCCTCCAACCACCTCAGCGCCATGCCAGTCCATGCAACAAGGACCGCGACACGTCCTCCTTCGAGGCTTTCCGTGCTAGGGTTGGTACAACACTAAATAAAGCAGTTTTAAAGCACTAAAGACGCACTGATTCCTGCATCTTGGACACTCGGAGCTTCCAAACAACTTACTCCAGAGGCAGAGCACAAACCAACGCCACGGCACATCCCAGCCCGCTGCTGATCTTCTTCCAGAGCAGCAGCATGTCTTCATCACGATGAGCTTTAGCCTCATTACACACCAGCTTTTCTTCCACCCCTTAGTTAGTTGCCGCTGCATTTTATATTTAAAAGATAAGAAAGCGTGAATTAGCACGTGAGCTCTGTGCGTAACGCACTCAGCTTGCTACGGGTGGGCTGTATCCCCCTGCCCCGGCTCGGGTCCCCAAATCGGCAGACAGGAGCCTGTTTTCTTGATGTCTCACATCAAAAGGGCATCGCCTTTCCAAACCCAGATGGGACCAAGATGAAAACTGAGCAAATGTCAGGCTAATGCTAACAAGCACTGATATCTCAGGAACTACTTCTAAAACAAACGGGTTGCCAGATATCAAGTATTTTGCCTGGGTTTTTCTTGCTCCTGTTTAGCTGCCGGGAAATCACCTCTTTTGAGGCATCTCAGACCCTTTAGCGCTTGTTTCTTGTTCCCCAACAGAAGTCAAAACTCTCGGCGTCAGTCCATCCAGCCCCAGGATGGGGCCAGCAGGGAGGTGACAAGGGACTGCGATCCTTCAGAAGGGAAAATTAGAGGTGAAGACCCAACCACGGCACTGCCGCCCCTCTCGGCGCTGGGCTTTTTAAGACCAAAAAGTCAGCAGTTCCACTAATAACCCGTCTTAACACAGCAGAAGGGCTCACGCGGTTGGCACCACTGGTTCGATCTTCCCTTCATCTCCACTGGAGCTCATCTTTAATAAGACAGGCAGGAAACGGAGGCCAAAGAAGCAAAACTGCTTCAAAAACGTGCAGGGGAACCAAAACAAACGCAGTATTTTCCATGGGAAGCTGTTCAGGCTCCTGTGCCTGGCTGTACAGAGGGAGATCGCACCATCTTGGTGCCGCTCGAGAAGGCTCCAGAGTCACCCGGTGAGGATGTCTGTTATTAATTTTTTTTCCATTTATTCATTTAATCCATCTGACAGCTCCAGCGATGCTCCTGGAGAGCAGCCCCACTCGCCCCTCGCTGTGGAGCATCCCTCACGGCAGCACCGCAGCCAGGCTTGCTGCTGTCAAGAACACACTCAGAAGAAAGAAGAGCTGTTCTAGCACTTTTATTTCACCTTCTTAAAATTCTCCTCTTAGAAAGGAGGCATTAAAACATTTTGGGATAGGAGGCTACAAAAGCCTACGATGACCATGCAGATGCAAACCCTCTCGAGCTCCTGTCCTCTCCCCCGGCACAAGCTGCCCCGAGTCACCTGTACTTTTCAAAGTTGCTCCCGTGCTTCATTTCTCTCCTTCTTCCCCTTTCGTAGTCTTTTTCCCAAACCCACCCTCCTCATACATCGCCCTGGGAGACTCAGCTCAGGGCTGAGATCTCCATCAGCCGCAGGAGGTGCGATGATGAGGACTGGATGATCGTTGTAGGTCCCTTCCAACCAAACTACTCTATTCTAACATCTCAGAGCAGCCAACGGTGCCCTCAATTCTGACTTTCTCCCTACCAAGCAGGGTAATTACCAAATCAAACTCTTCCATTAACCCTATGCAACCGCCAGCTCCAGAAGCCCGTATGAACACCCACCTCCCCGCACCACGTATTCTGGATCGCAGCACGAACCACCAATGCCGACCTGTGGTTTTAAGCAATGAGCTGAAACAGGAAGGGGAGTGGAAAAAAGGACACGAGGAGACACTGGGAAGGGACGGCGTTCATGACGGCTCAGCCAAAATGGAATTGCCATCGCAGAGATGCAGGCAAGGAGCATCCCCAGGCCCCTTTCGGAGGTTAGACAGGACCCCCAGCTCCCCTTCATCCTAGCACTCGTTTCAGGATGGGACAGGACTTTCTGCAGGGGCCCCTCTCTTTTTTTTCCTTATCACACAAAGTTTCCTTCTCCCTTTGAAGCCGAGGGTTGTTTTCCATTTTCCTCACGTATATATATATATTAACAGCTATGATTGTGTAGGGTGCTGTACAGGAAAATCCTCCCCCTTTTCCGAGTCTCCTCCATCACTCGCTCAGCAGCGCGGGGACTCGGGCACATCCCACCAGCACCTTCCCCGAGAGGCAATCACCACCCAAGATGGGATGACAAGCCAACAAGGAAGATCCCCAAAACAGCGGCGCCCACAGTACTAATAAAAAGCTAGACCGATGACTCAGCCAGGCTACAAAACGCAGAGAGGAGTGCATCACGCGCTATTTTTAACGTTTGGGTAGCACAAATCCTGCCACCCACCCACCCCAAACTCCAAGCTCTTCCCCAGCACTTGGCATCTTTCTGCCCGTCTTGTCTGACCGTCTGCAAACCTCTCCAGATGTTTCCAGCAGCAGGAGAGTTGTTGTAACACATCAGAGCGGCTTATCTAATGCACACCGCTCCTCTGTGAGGCAAAAAAATAAATCACCTTNTTTTCTTGATGTCTCACATCAAAAGGGCATCGCCTTTCCAAACCCAGATGGGACCAAGATGAAAACTGAGCAAATGTCAGGCTAATGCTAACAAGCACTGATATCTCAGGAACTACTTCTAAAACAAACGGGTTGCCAGATATCAAGTATTTTGCCTGGGTTTTTCTTGCTCCTGTTTAGCTGCCGGGAAATCACCTCTTTTGAGGCATCTCAGACCCTTTAGCGCTTGTTTCTTGTTCCCCAACAGAAGTCAAAACTCTCGGCGTCAGTCCATCCAGCCCCAGGATGGGGCCAGCAGGGAGGTGACAAGGGACTGCGATCCTTCAGAAGGGAAAATTAGAGGTGAAGACCCAACCACGGCACTGCCGCCCCTCTCGGCGCTGGGCTTTTTAAGACCAAAAAGTCAGCAGTTCCACTAATAACCCGTCTTAACACAGCAGAAGGGCTCACGCGGTTGGCACCGCTGGTTCGATCTTCCCTTCATCTCCACTGGAGCTCATCTTTAATAAGACAGGCAGGAAACGGAGGCCAAAGAAGCAAAACTGCTTCAAAAACGTGCAGGGGAACCAAAACAAACGCAGTATTTTCCATGGGAAGCTGTTCAGGCTCCTGTGCCTGGCTGTACAGAGGGAGATCGCACCATCTTGGTGCCGCTTGAGAAGGCTCCAGAGTCACCCGGTGAGGATGTCTGTTATTAATTTTTTTTCCATTTATTCATTTAATCCATCTGACAGCTCCAGCGATGCTCCTGGAGAGCAGCCCCACTCGCCCCTCGCTGTGGAGCATCCCTCACAGCAGCACCGCAGCCAGGCTTGCTGCTGTCAAGAACACACTCAGAAGAAAGAAGAGCTGTTCTAGCACTTTTATTTCACCTTCTTAAAATTCTCCTCTTAGAAAGGAGGCATTAAAACATTTTGGGATAGGAGGCTACAAAAGCCTACGATGACCATGCAGATGCAAACCCTCTCGAGCTCCTGTCCTCTCCCCCGGCACAAGCTGCCCCGAGTCACCTGTACTTTTCAAAGTTGCTCCCGTGCTTCATTTCTCTCCTTCTTCCCCTTTCGTAGTCTTTTTCCCAAACCCACCCTCCTCATACATCGCCCTGGGAGACTCAGCTCAGGGCTGAGATCTCCATCAGCCGCAGGAGGTGCGATGATGAGGACTGGATGATCGTTGTAGGTCCCTTCCAACCAAACTACTCTATTCTAACATCTCGGAGCAGCCAACGGTGCCCTCAATTCTGACTTTCTCCCTACCAAGCAGGGTAATTACCAAATCAAACTCTTCCATTAACCCTATGCAACCGCCAGCTCCAGAAGCCCGTATGAACACCCACCTCCCCGCACCGCGTATTCTGGATCGCAGCACGAACCACCAATGCCGACCTGTGGTTTTAAGCAATGAGCTGAAACAGGAAGGGGAGTGGAAAAAAGGACACGAGGAGACACTGGGAAGGGACGGCGTTCATGACGGCTCAGCCAAAATGGAATTGCCATCGCAGAGATGCAGGCAAGGAGCATCCCCAGGCCCCTTTCGGAGGTTAGACAGGACCCCCAGCTCCCCTTCATCCTAGCACTCGTTTCAGGATGGGACAGGACTTTCTGCAGGGGCCCCTCTCTTTTTTTTCCTTATCACACAAAGTTTCCTTCTCTCTTTGAAGCCGAGGGTTGTTTTCCATTTTCCTCACGTATATATATATATTAACAGCTATGATTGTGTAGGGTGCTGTACAGGAAAATCCTCCCCCTTTTCCGAGTCTCCTCCATCACTCGCTCAGCAGCGCGGGGACTCGGGCACATCCCACCAGCACCTTCCCCGAGAGGCAATCACCACCCAAGATGGGATGACAAGCCAACAAGGAAGATCCCCAAAACAGCGGCGCCCACAGTACTAATAAAAAGCTAAACCGATGACTCAGCCAGGCTACAAAACGCAGAGAGGAGTGCATCACGCGCTATTTTTAACGTTTGGGTAGCACAAATCCTGCCACCCACCCACCCCAAACTCAAAGTTCTTCCCCAGCACTTGGCATCTTTCTGCCCGTCTTGTCTGACCGTCTGCAAACCTCTCCAGATGTTTCCAGCAGCAGGAGAGTTGTTGTAACACATCAGAGCGGCTTATCTAATGCACACCGCTCCTCTGTGAGGCAAAAAAATAAATCACCTTGGCAGATCCTACTGGGATATTAAAAAAAATCAAGTATTTCCTACCACCTCCCACATCCCTCATCTCCAGCCCTGAAGCCGGTAACTTTTTTTGGATGACCACATCATTGACACCATGTACAGACCTCACAAACTTACCCCGGGCTCTTGCTGCGCCCCTGCCAAACTCCTGGCCTGCGCAATCCCACAGTACTTTTGACGTTTAAAGGCCAGCACTAAGGACACCCATGAAAACTTCTATTACGGGGTGGGTATTTTTTACATCTAAATGTCTAATCTTTACAATTGTAAAGGGAAGTTTGCAAATCTCACCTCTAGCAATGCCCAAGCCAGAAGGCTAAACACAAATACCTAAGAAAATCTTTAACCTTCTTAAAATATTTTTATTAACCTTCAGCCAGGATTTGCTCCTGCTAAACCATTTGGTGCATCTGCACGCGTAACAACATCCTCTCCCGTGCTGATACACAGAAACTGCAACGGAGTTGCTTCTGCCCAGCGTAGCAGCCTGTGCAAAGCCACAAAACCTGCAATTGATGTTGATGGATCTCATTCCCACGTACGTATTATCCTTCCCAAGGGGTGGCACACCTCAAACCCAGGAGTCACTCCAAATATAACCTCCCCGACCTTGGCAAGGATGAGATGCGGCAGCGAAAAGGGACCTGTAGTTCCACCATATCGCCAGTGCCACAACCGCTTCCTTGGTAATGATGGTTTGATTCAGTGGGAGCAGCGGGGCGCTGGAGCAAATGCTCTTGGAAAGAAAGAACCTCTCGTGCAAAGCCAAAGTTGAACGGTTTGACTTCGTGGGCGAAAGGTCTTTTGAAAAGGAGGAGATATTGATGCAAATACAACACCACATGGCTTACAAAGCACTTGCACATCCCGTAGCTATAAATCCCCGATAGCTGACACAGAGAAAAACCAGGAGTTGAGACGAAGCTTGTCCAAGCAGCAAGTCATGCTGTCAAGGGACACTAATGAATTTACGGCACTTCACTACCCAGCCGAGAACATTATTTATACCTCCCTCCTCCAGTGCCTCGGACACACTGGCACGTGTAATTACTTTAGGACAATTAATATAGCACAAAAAAAGTTAAGCCAGGAGAATCGATGTAAGCAGTAAAGCGATGGTGAATTGTACATCGCTTGGAAAAAATCAAAGGCAGAGGACCTCCTAGAGCATGGCAGCACTCAGTCACAAGGTTTGCGTTCAGTACTACGCGGAAAATACTGCTCAACCAACAACGTGGGTTGGACTCGGGCAAGCATGCAGCAGCGCCGCCGGATGGACATCCAAGAGCCGAGCGGCAGCCAAAAACTGGAGACGGCAATGGGAACAGAGCGATGGGAAATGCAGCAAGAGCAGCAGGGAGGTGACGGAAAGGAGCGGGAGGACCAGGGAAAGCCACCCGGAGCAATGCAGAGCACCAAGGAAGGAGCCTCCTCCAAAGGCTGCGTCAACTCCGGGGCACCCACGGGGCTCGGGAGCAGCTGGGAGCTTGTAAGCGGGAGGGGAAAAACAGCGAATGCAGGAGCATCCATCTGTCTCGTCTCTCTCCTTGCTTCGCGTGCCTGGCAATAAACCCACAACAAAGCCTCTGCCCTCCAGCGTCATGAAAACATACGATCTTAGAGTCACGAAGATCAGACTTTTAACGCCCGGAAATTGCACTTTAATTATTTAACGAGAGCGTAGCGAGCAAAAACCGTGACACTGAAATGGCCTCCTACAACCACAAACCCACCCCTGTACAGCAAGGGGCCATTATCTCGTGAAAAGATTGGGGACTTCTGTGTCCCCGACCCCGGCGTGGAGGAGGAAAGGGGGGGGTCTGAAAGGAAAGAGGGCAGAAAGGCCCAAGGATGAACGCTTCCGACCACAGCTGGAGACTGATAAACCTGGATGGAGGGGAGGGATGAGGGAAATCGGAGCTATGCTGAACGCAGGGACAGGGAAGGGGAGGCAAAGTTTGTGATGAAGAAAAGCAAGCGCACTTTTCAGAAGAAAACCATCAGCCAGCTTGGCCCGCATCCTTGGCCGGCTGCTCGACGGAAATGTGTCGGCGGGTGCTCGAGAGCGAGTGTCGATAACCGCTAACAAAACGCACGGCGCCGAACCCAACCGCAGCCCTAGGTGCAGTAAGTCATCCAAGACTTGTAGGAGGTTTCGACAGAGTATATGGATGCAGACATTATTAGAAAGGGAATGATTGATGTGTTTGATATTACGGAGCGTGTTGATTTTATGATGGTTTGGGTAGCTGGGATTATACGCCCGCAACGTCGGGATTTGTCACCTTATGCAGTAAATATTTGAAGTATTGTTTCGCAGTGAGTAACTCAAGGCAGGGTGATACCTTATGTGGAAGGAATGCATTTTTGCATTCAGCTGAGCATAAACTGGCTTAGAGACCAGGAGATGCTTAATTATCATCCGACGCAGGGAATTAGCTGGTTACCTTAACCGCTACACTGCAAGCTGCCGCCCCAGCCGCAAAGAGGTAGCCCCAACCTCAACGCCCCCACATCCCACCGTGAGTAGCGCACACGTTTCCATGCGTTACGCCAGGAGGTGGGAGCACAGAGGGGAAGAAAATGGCGGGTAAAGACTCTGAATCCCTTAGAGAATCCACTGCTATTGCAAAATATTTGTTATAAAGTTACGTGCACCTGGGGGAACCGTGTGACACACACCCGTGTGCTTCAGGGAACCTTTCAGGCTGCTTTCCTGCTGGAGTATAGCAAAAATCTTGCCTGTTTTCCACTACTTCTGGACGCATTTGGAGGTGTCTACTAAATTTAGCAAAGAAGGAAGGTCTGAGAGAGGTGAAGCCCCAGAACACGAGCCCCGGGGAAGCAGGCTGGTGACGGGGAAGCGGGTGTCCCTGCACTCTTCCACAGGGTTGTGCAGGGAGAAACAGCCTCAAGGGCTCGTTCCCGTTCCCCGCGGTGCCACGGAGGTGTGCGAGCACATCCGCACCTTGCCTTGGGACCTAGCATCACCCTCAGCGTCTCCATCCCTCCTCAGCTCCCCATGTGCAGAGCTCGCCCAGCCCTTGAAGGTGATGGAGCGGCAATTCCCAAGCCAAGGTGCACACCAAGACAGACACCAGGCAGCAGAGCAGGCAGGGAGGAGAAAGCAGCAAGGAGGGAAAGGCATTCCTTCTAACACTCTGCAAGGTCCCAGCTTCAAAAAAATAAAACGCAACACTCACAAGCCACACTGCTTTCTAGACTGCAATGGGAAAGGACCGTTAGACCTCCTCACCACCCATCTCTCTAACACAGCCCATTAAACCTCCGCATAAGCGGTTACTTCCCTCCCAGCACCCTGAGAAAGGGCTGGTGAGAAAAGTCCGCTAAAATTTCGCTTGCAGTTTTGCAAGCGATTTCAGACCCATTTTCCTGGATATTTTGGTCACTGCGTTTGCCCTCGGGCAGAGCCGGAGATAGCTACGTCTCTTCCCACCGCCTGGTTAAAAGAAGGGAGGAAAGAGCGGGGTTTTCCTCTCTCTCACGCCCACGCAGAAGGAAGTTCTCAAACACTGCATTCAAAACCAAGGGGCACAAAACACCTAGGATCTACACAAAGTCTCTCTCATTGACGCTGCCACCTGGATGGAGAAAAGCCGATGACTCCTGGTTGGAATTACAGGATTCTAAAGAGCACAAGCCCAGCTCAGAGCCCAAAGGACCTCGTGCATCAGCTCCGCAGGATTTTGGATGAACCCTGAAGCATCCTCCCAGGAGAACTACAGTTCAGGGTCCACAGCCCCAAGAAGCAAGTCCTCTAAGAGACCACAAAAATCAAACACGGCCCCGCGCAGACCGGCAGCACCGCACACGGAGAGGTCTCCACCAAGCCCTCGCGCCGGAGGGAGATGCTACTCAGCTTCCCCCTTTCCCCAACTGCTTGCAAAAAAAAAAAAACCCCAAACCCCTACACCTCTGAAATCTGCGCCGGTTTTGAAGCGGTTTGTGGCTAAAGGAACACGGCTCTACGCCAAGTTGCTGATGCTTTTGCTCCTGCCCCCTGCTCAGACAGATTGGGGTCCTTCCGCAAGAGCGGGCTGGGAAGCACTGATGCGTTAACTCTAATAAAGCTACAGGATGAGGTTATTTATTTTTGTCAGTAGCATATGTTGGGAGCCTCTATAGATTTACATGCCCACAACGAGAAACTTTCCATCATTACATAAATTTATTACAAAATACGGAGTGAATTCCCTCTCGCGGGTTTTCCTTGGTGCTAGCTGTCGAAGTGTTTTTAAAAGGCAGGAAGGAAAGAACAAAAAAGCCCAAGCCACAAAGGTTTCAGTCTTTTCCAACTGCGTTACGCAACTTTTCCCCCAAACGCCGGCGACAGTAATTCCTGCTTGTGAATCACAGCTAATTGTATTATAATAGGCCTTTCTTCTTGATTTAGTATACCGTATGAAAAATCAGTATGTGAGCGAGTGTGGTCATGAGATTAGTAACAGCTCGAGCTCTTAATTTATGTTCACACTTTATTATTGAAAAATTTAAAGCTCGAGGGTGTTGAGGAGGATGTTTTGCAGGAGTTTGTTTTATTCCAGAAGTAAATTACAAAACTGGGAGAGAGAGGAGCGGAACGACGAAAACCAAATTACAAATACCCGCTTCCCACTACATGAAATTACAGCGCTCAGGGTGAGGGGTAAAAAAAAAAAAAAACCAACAGAGGAAGAATTCCCAGAACCGCCTGAGAGCGAAACGATTCAGCTGTATTATCACGGAGGTTTGCAAGAACAAGGTTCCCCGTTTTCAGAGAGAGAGAAGGAAAGGGTAAAGAAGACCACGCTCCAAAACAGATCAAGATTCATAGGTGACTTCTGGCTGATTTACAGAGTAGGAGAGAAAGAGGACTGGAAAAAGGAAAGGAAATTAGGGAAGGGCGAAAGACGTGGTGAAAACTGCAAAGGTGGGACAGAGCAGAAACGCAGGGGGGAAAAAGGAATTGTGATGAAGCAAAAGCAGAGGAAAGCAAAGGAAGAAGAAACAGCCCTGCTGCTAAACGCTGGCCGAGCCTGCCTGAGTGCTTTTAAGGCTTTTGGGGCCAGCACGTGGCTTTTGAGTTCGATTTTTATTTTTGAAGGCAAGGGCAATCTGTTAGAGGCAGGATTTCCCCAGCCAGCTCCAGCCCCACGCGCGCACGCCGCCATCGCCGTCCCTGCAACAGGCGATAAGGGCACTGCAGCATCCCTGCCCTGCGGCCAGCATCTGCGCCCGGGGACCAGTGCTACGTGGCGGTCAGTGCCGGCTCCGTGCTGGTCTCTGCCTGCGCGGTCGGGGAATGGGAAACGTGACCTTGGTTGGCATCAAGATGCAAAACTTACGGACCAGCAAGGGCCCCGCACGCAGGCTTAGCCCTAACCAAGGATAAACGCATTTGCAGTGACACCCTGCCATCCCGCTCGAGCAGTTCTCCTCCATCTCCGCTCAGGAGGTAGCAAGCCCGCAAGGATGGAAAAAGCAAGCGCAAAAGAAAAAAAGCTCATCCCAGCTCCAATTTCAACCATCCCGCTGGGAAAAGCAACCGTTACCGGAGCCAGCCCGCGATGCTGCAAAGCCCTTCCGGCACCGTGTAACGCTCCAGCTGGGAACAAGCTCCGGCAGCCTGGGGATTTCAGGATAAATGACTTTACCCTGAACTACACCCGGAGTAAAGGGCAAACCGCAGCAGCCTCCGGGGGACAACAGGCTCCCCACAGGCATTTTCATTAAACAAACCCTCGGCAGCATCTTGCAAGTGCACGGGGGCAGCGGGGAGCCCGAACCTGGCTTATTCCCGTCCTGCAGAAGACCTGGATTTCCGCTGTGTTTATTTAACCGCCCCACACCAGTTTCCTTTGGTACCTACATAACAATATGAGAATTATTACTCCTTGTGTTCGGTACATGCTAGTAGATGGTTGGTGGATCCCGAATCAATTTGCAGATATTAATTAAGCCTTAGCAGAATCCCTGAGTGGTAGGTAACTGTAATTACGTCCCTAATTATATTAATTCTGCTGTAGGGCAGTAAGTAATTATTTGGAATCTATTACATAACTAAAACAAACCTATGTTGATGATTACATGTTAGCATGCAACTAACCGCTATTTCATTTCCTGACTGATGGCTTCGGCATAAATGAATAAGGAAAAATAATAAAAGAGAAGCAGGTACAGAAACTGCCCAGGAAAGTCCCGCTACAAATCCTTCCTCCGTTTCTGCAGCCCGATTCCCCTCGCCCAAGCACACTCGTCCCTCCTCCTGCCGAGCAGCACGCCAGCGCGTCCCTACACAGGCAGAGGGGTTTGGCCCTGTGCTCCGGCCCAGGGACAAAAGAGGACCAGGAGCTGGGAGAAGCGCAGAAGCTTCACGGTGGTAGTGGGAAAACCTCAGCTGAACCATTTCCCCGCTGAACAGATTTTTTTCTTTCCTGCCTGAAACAACAGTCCCCATAGTTTTCACCCCGAGTATTTGCCCAGATTTCTTTAAAACCTATCAGTGCACGAAGCTTAAACGCTTGCATCTGGACCCAAATCGCGTGGGATGCAAAGCACTCAGGAGCACACGATCAGCACGAGCACAACCCAGCCCTGCTCTTCCCAAACGCGGTGGCCCCTGGGGTTACAAGCGTATCTCGCTTACAGCCACACAATCCATAGCACGTCTGTTCTCCACCAGTCCAGCAAGGAGCCCTAAGGCAAAGATCTCCTCCTGCTGCAGACCTGTTTCTGGTCAAGGCCACACGAAAAAAGACTCAAGAGCAGCCTCCCGCACCAGAAAGACCTTTAGCCGTCAAGGATATCCTCCACGCCGAGCACTTGCAGAGCAGCGCTACCCAGAAATAAAGACCAAGGGGCTGTAAAACCATCAAACAGAAAGAATCTTCCCTTTTTTTCTCTTTTTTCCCCCCTAAATCAGCAAGGCAGAGCAGGTCTCCCTCAACACTCTCCTCCTCCAAGCCCGAAGAGTTCACGGCAAGAGCCCAGGCGGCACATCTCCGCGTCAGCTTGAAAAATTTCACCACGGCCCTCCCGGCGTGGCATATTGATGGAGCTCGGAGACGTTAGTGCTGACCCAGCAGCAAGGCACGTTCCTCGGATCAGTTTTACGGCAGCCTTTAAAATCCAATGTCATTTTTCAAATTAGAAAAAAAGAAAAAAGGAGAAGAAGAGGCGAAAGTCAGAGAAGTTTTACTGGACCAAACTGATTATCTGCAAGACAGTAAAGGATCGCTCCCCGCAGCCTGTTCTCGATGGCCTGTCTCTGGTAGAAGACCCATTAGGCAAGCTTCTACCCACCCTCATCCTTAAATCTTCTCTAGTGCGTATTTCTCCGCTCCACCCCAAACACATCAGAGGCTGCCTCCTCCATCTGGCTCTCACGGCCTACACAGCTCCTTCGGTCCTGCCTCGTACATCAATCCCCACAGTCCTATCTCTTTCACTGCCGTTATCCCGCACGCTCTCCTCAATGTATCAATGGGGTTTTTTTCTTCCAAGGAGCTGCTCCCAAGACAGAGGGTGGACAAACACAGTTTTGTTGCAATTGTGTATTATCTTCCTTATACTGGAAGGATACTGGTGCACACTGTCTGGAGGAGCGCCGGCAATGCCTCTGAAATCTGTTTGAGTAAGAACAGGCTAAAAATGTTCCAACAGAAGAGTTTTCAAAGCATCTCCATTTCACAATTGAAAATTGTTAAAGGGTTCTGATTCCAGTATGGGGTCTACACTTAAGGACAAGATTAAAAGTCGAGAAGACGACACCATATCAAAAAGTTTTCAGAGAGTTTTACATCACGGGAAGTTCTCAGATCGTACCTATTAACAAAGCAAGAAAGTCAAACTAAGCCCCCCAGGAGAAGGGAGGTCTGAATTTCAACCAGACCTAATCCACGTCCTGAAAGCCAGAACTGGGAAGCAGGACCAGCCCTTTCCGAAACAGAATGTACACCTTCTCCACGCCGGATGCCAAGGAGTGCAAAGCGCTNGAAAGTCAAACTAAGTCCCCCAGGAGAAGGGAGGTCTGAATTTCAACCAGACCTAATCCACGTCCTGAAAGCCAGAACTGGGAAGCAGGACCAGCCCTTTCCGAAACAGAATGTACACCTTCTCCACGCCGGATGCCAAGGAGTGCAAAGCGCTTTGGCAGACGGCCCCGCTGATGAAGAGCAGCGCGTCGAAGGGCTAACGCCAGCTCCGAGGAACCACAAATAGCGACGAAAACGGCAACCCCTCCGCATCAAGTCATGGCACTCTCAAGCCAAGCTCCCCGCACCAACGGGCTGACCATTTTAATTCCCTCCCAGGCCCTGGACTGTCCTGCTCTCAGCACCGTACCCACCTCCTCTCTTCGCTAACCCCTCGCCACCCCTCCCCTCAAACATCACGGCAAGCAGCCCCCACAAGCTCAGCTGCAGCACCAAGGCGACATTTGCCCGCTGGTGCTCTGCTGATGTGGTCTGTCAGTCCCACGAGACAAGTTCAATTAGGCTATCTGCTGCAAAAAAATTTATTAATAAAAAGGACTTAGGTACCCACATCCCATTTCAGACTCCTAAGTCAAAATGATGTAATAATAAAAAGCCCAGCACAGCCGCCGGCTACCACCAAAGGAGCCGGTTCTCCACCACCATTAAGCTCCCAAATTAAATAAGGTGTGAGGAGAAGCCCAGGACCCCAGATAACGCACGCTGCCCAGCTTTTCTTACTCCATGGATTTATTTGGGATCTCAAACTCTCCAGAGCAAACTCGCTCCGTAAGCGGTAGCGTGGCACCGGCCAGGTGATGCCCCTTGGTCCCTGCTCCTCCTCTTCAGCAGCTCGACGCCCATCTCAGACCCAGCCCGGATCCAGCAATCAGCTGCCGATCTCCAAGCCAGAATTTTTATTGCCCAGCCTAACCGCGGCCACAATCACCTCAACAACCAAGCCTGCAGGAAAACAAGGCTACCTCAGTCCAGCGCAGAGCCAAACATAGGTTAAATCACCCCAAACCCCTCTCCGGAGCCAGCCCACCTTCACAGCGAGCACCAGCGTTCGCGGCGCTTGGGCTGCGCTTTGCACAGTCCAGTCCTGATTTCTCCTTGGATTCTTTGACGCCAACCAACCTAAAATTAGTAGTATTACAGAACGCCGTTGCAGTCTGGTGAAGAGAGCACGGACTTGGCACTGCTGCTTTAATGAGCGAGACTGAATCCAACTGGCTCTGCTCGTGGTGCCCTTAAACGGCAGTTGTACAAACCGGGAGCATATTTAAAGCTTCAGCCCCACATCAGCATAATTAAACGCAACCCACTTCTTTTCCAACAGCAATAGTAACAGCAAGCCAGATTTAAGCTACGTTTGGAACTGGTGCTAAAAAAAAAAATAAATAATTAAAATAAAAATATAACAGAATAAGGGTCTAAAAAAGGAATGGGGTAAACCAGTTTGTTTGCAGTAGAATGAGCAAAACCCCCAAACAAACAAAACCACACACGCACGCTGAAATTACTGTGCAACTGGTTACGGTGGTGCTAAACGCGCTGCTCACAGCTACTCCGAGCCTCGGTCCATCCAAGCTGGCGGCACAGCGCTTCCCGTCCACAGCCACAACGAATCCCGATGCGAATCCAGTGCCGGAAACGCCTCGTTAATTTAGTTTGATGAGCGCCAGCGTCACACTGGATACGGTGTGAACGGTTTTTAAAATATTCCTGCATTCAGAAGTATTTTTAAAAATGTGCCATCTCGCAGCAGAGCAGCACCCAGGTCTCTGCGCAACCGCCACCCTATAAAATCCCTGTTCTGGGAATAAATAAAAACATCTAAAAAAAAATCAACGGTGAGCAAATAAAAACACTAACAGGTATTGCCTGCAGAGCCTTCAAAGTCAGCGCCATAAATCACAGCAGGGCTTGTTTCACCGAGGTGCAGTCAGGATGGAGACGGGAACCCGCGAGGCCTCCCCGCAAAGCCCGTGAGCCGCGGATTCCTCGGGAGAGCCACAGGTGACAAGGTTTATTTGGGAAGTTATGAAAGCAGGATGAGGTGATTAGCCCATAAATGCCCATTCGTGGGATGGATTAATAACTTCCTCGGAAAGAAAAATGAAAAAGAAAAAGAAATCAATAAGCACAGGACAGGACGAGCAAGGTAAGTATTTTGGAAACGAAGTGGAATAAATCAACACCGGAATTCAAGCGATGCAGAGCAAAGCAATCGTCCACTTAGTCCTCATACTCAGCTACAGACAGAGGGGGCCAGTCCTGCAAGGCAAAGCAAATACCAGCTTTGATCACTAAACTGCCCAGTTCTGACAGTTTTGTATTAGAAATTGGAAGAAGTTTCCGAAAGGCACCAACGGCTGAACCGTTGCTTCCCTTGAAGTCTCTGAGTCAAGGCGACAGTGGAGCACGTGCGCAAGCATCACCTTCGCGCATCGGCCGAGCTCTTAGACCCAGCCTAGGGAAAGAAGTGAACCCACACACATTGCACGCAGCCGACAAAACGTACGGCGCGCAGGCAAGGGAATAACTCAAAACTGAGCGCTCATAAATAAGCTAAACGTGCCCGGCTGGATCATTTCGGTCCTGCCGCACCGAGTTCCACAAATCCGTGCAAACCTCCCTCTATTTGCATATACAGGGGAATAAGAACAAGCAGCGCTACCTACGTATGTTGGTTTTGCCGTGCCTATTCCCAAGCAGCCCTTTGCTGTTTCATGTCACAGAAGTGCAACTGCCACCGTCCCACAGTGGTACAAACAAGGCGAGGCTGAGAGGAGAGGCAATCTCTTGTATGAGACGCGCTAACCGAGCTGGAACGAATAAAAGCAGAGCAGCTCTCTCATCCAGAGCCTTTTCTTCTGCTTCAGATCTAAGGAAATACTTGTTTGCTCAAAAAAAAAAAAAAAAAGTCTGGTTTATTCTTTCGTTTTGTTTTGTTTTTTACCCCATGAAAGACACAACCCTGCGAGCATTACCGCGCTCCTGCCTTCTGAGGCAGAAAACGCTCTTGGAGCATCCGAGCAGGTATGAAAACTGCAAAGCACTCTTTGCACTATCCTTCATTCAGTTGGCATTTGATCTCTTTCACCTGCTTCGTGCCCCGTTCAAACCACGCCATTTTTGTGCCCATCCTCGGCGTTATTCCTTCCCACTTCCAGAAGGAAGGCAGGAGCTTCAAGCAGCCCAGACCCAAAGGGATGCCTGGGGCTGCCCAAATCTCACCTCCTGCAGCGAACCCCGAGCTCTGAGTTTGGTGCCTCGATCCCGGACCACGCGCCCCGGGTAGCGAGGCCCGCGGCCGCACGCCAGACCCCAGAGAAGCTGAAAAATCCCCTCTTTACTGGGGATTCACAGGTGGAAAAGCTCCTCAGCCTTTACTCAAGGACAATGCAGAGGTCACTCTCTTCTGCTTCAGAGCAGAGCGGAGGAAGGACGTGCTGCGACGGAGGCAGCCGGCACTAACCCCCCTCACCCTGCTTCGCGCAGGGAAGGCAGAGCCAGTTGCTTCCCCTGGCACGGAGAGCTCCCGCCTCCCCCCACCCCAGTGCGTCCCTCTGGGGCCACGCACCCTTTGGGATGTGAAGAAGGGGAAAAAAATCCCCTGTATTTTTCCTGTTTCCCCAGCTGAGCGACTCCGTGCGACAGCACAGGTCTGACAGGGGAGATGGGGAGCGCTCCCCCGCGCCCCGGGCCAGGTGTCCACGTGCTGCGAGCTCCCAGTGCTGACACACACCCGTCTCCTTCCCCGCTACCCTCGAGCGCAGTTTTTCAGATCTGTGCAGGGTGGTTGGAGAAGACCACGCTCGTTAGCCCTCCTCGGTGGTATAAAACAGCCGCCGCAGAGACTTCAGTGACCAGTTACATCAGAGTCTGCCCTGAACTCCTGCATCATTCCCCACAGCAACCTTTGCCCTCGCCAAGCCGAAACGGCGCTCCAGCCTTCATGTTTCTGGGGACAACATGAATCATGTTGCCTTGCTCGCCGCAACTTGGAACGAGAGTTCATTAAAAGCTGCCGTCAGGCCCTAGGGATGACCAGCAAACAGCATCGCACTCGTAAACTGGGGAACTGGAAGAGGAGGCAGCTTTTTACAGCCCAGAAGCCGAACGCCTGTGTTTCCCGATNAAGCCGAAACGGCGCTCCAGCCTTCATGTTTCTGGGGACAACATGAATCATGTTGCCTTGCTCGCCGCAACTTGGAACGAGAGTTCATTAAAAGCTGCCGTCAGGCCCTAGGGATGACCAGCAAACAGCATCGCACTCGTAAACTGGGGAACTGGAAGAGGAGGCAGCTTTTTACAGCCCAGAAGCCGAGCGCCTGTGTTTCCCGATTACTTCCAAATTTCCTTATGCCACTGTACTGGTTCGCAGACCTGTCCTGCTAGAAACGGCCTCTCTCACGATTATTTTTTTTCCCCCCAAAGTGTGCCATTTCTGCTCATCTTCGCAGCAGCACATGCTAACTCAACAGTCCTGGGTGGCTTACTTCATCCCGCAGGGATCTTCTCTCTCATCCCCTTTATAATTTAGCAGCCAGCCAGGCTGATGTGACAAGTCCAAAGAGACAATTTCTTTTGATTTTAGGTACGCATCTCAGGCAGCGCTTACAGAACAGGGAATTCAACTCCTCTCCGGCGTGCGGAGCAGTAACAGCTCAAAGCAGTTATCTCTCCCTACAGACGCCGGCACCACTAACAGCAGCAGGAGTATTTAATCACAGCGTACACCTCTCTCTCCTGGATATCTGCAGAGATTAGAAGAGCAGGATATTCCAGCACAATAAACATCCAGCTGCTATCAATGAAATACGAAAGGGTCGTTCAAAAGGGTCCGGTTTCAGCTCTCATTTAGAGCTACTACGGTTCAGGATCTCCCCTTACCGCACCGCAGCTTGCAAACAGTCCCACGGGAATTTTTTCAAGCGGAGCTACTCTTGGTGGTTTGCAAAAGAGTGCTCGAAGTTTAGGGGTTTGGTCCCAGGGCAGAATCCACGGGCAAACCCGCGCCCGGTGCATCAGCGCTCGCCCAGCGGGGTCCGGGGACCCTTTGGGAAGGCAGAGGCAGCAGCTCCGGTTAGCAGAGCTCGTCGCTTACAAACCAAATCACGCCGCACACCACCACGCAGGTGCGCAGGGCGCAGCTCAGCTCACCCACGGGGAATTCACTGGGCAGCAGGAGGAGCACGCAGCACAAACCCAGCGCCCCGCGCCGACCCCCGGCCGGCAGCCCGGGGGGGCCCAGCCGCCAGCCCCCCCGCCTCCCCAGGGCCACGGAGCAGAGCGAAGCGTGCGTCTCGGTTCACCCGGGGAAACTTCGCCTCCCGGCTGGCGATGGAAAAAGTCGGGATGCAACTACGCTGAGAGCAACAGCGAACGACGGGGCAGAAGTAGCTGGGATGACTGCAGGATTATTATTGGGGTTTAATTTAAAAAAGGGGGGGGCAGCAAGCCCCCCCACCGCTGCTGGCCAGCGTTAAAACAGGAAAGCATCAGCGTTACTCCAGAGAAGCAATAAGCGCTCAGGGGAACAGCTTCACGGGCAGCGATGTGCCGGGGGGGCAGCACCGAGAACTTTGCAGCCGCCGGGGCCGTTCGCCGCGCTGCCCCCCAACACCGCGAGGAGCGGCACGGCCGCGCCCCTGGGAAACGCCCGCGCGCAGCTGGGGGGGCAGGGGAGCGGGGACCGGGGGGGCAGGGGAGCCGGGACCGGGGGGGGCAGGGGAGCGGGGACCGGGGGGGCAGGGGAGCCGGGACCGGGGGGGGCAGGGGAGCGGGGACCGGGGGGGCAGGGGAGCCGGGACCGGGGGGGGCAGGGGAGCGGGGACCGGGGGGGCAGGGGAGCCGGGACCGGGGGGGGCAGGGGAGCGGGGACCGGGGGGGCAGGGGAGCCGGGACCGGGGGGGGCAGGGGAGCGGGGACCGGGGGGGCAGGGGAGCCGGGACCGGGGGGGGCAGGGGAGCGGGGACCGGGGGGGCAGGGGAGCCGGGACCGGGGGGGGCAGGGGAGCGGGGACCGGGGGGGCAGGGGAGCCGGGACCGGGGGGGGCAGGGGAGCGGGGACCGGGGGGGCAGGGGAGCCGGGACCGGGGGGGGCAGGGGAGCGGGGACCGGGGGGGCAGGGGAGCCGGGACCGGGGGGGGCAGGGGAGCGGGGACCGGGGGGGCAGGGGAGCCGGGACCGGGGGGGGCAGGGGAGCGGGGACCGGGGGGGCAGGGGAGCCGGGACCGGGGGGGGCAGGGGAGCGGGGACCGGGGGGGCAGGGGAGCCGGGACCGGGGGGGGCAGGGGAGCGGGGACCGGGGGGGCAGGGGAGCCGGGACCGGGGGGGGCAGGGGAGCGGGGACCGGGGGGGCAGGGGAGCCGGGACCGGGGGGGGCAGGGGAGCGGGGACCGGGGGGGCAGGGGAGCCGGGACCGGGGGGGGCAGGGGAGCGGGGACCGGGGGGGCAGGGGAGCCGGGACCGGGGGGGGCAGGGGAGCGGGGACCGGGGGGGCAGGGGAGCCGGGACCGGGGGGGGCAGGGGAGCGGGGACCGGGGGGGCAGGGGAGCCGGGACCGGGGGGGGCAGGGGAGCGGGGACCGGGGGGGCAGGGGAGCCGGGACCGGGGGGGGCAGGGGAGCGGGGACCGGGGGGGCAGGGGAGCCGGGACCGGGGGGGGCAGGGGAGCGGGGACCGGGGGGGCAGGGGAGCCGGGACCGGGGGGGGCAGGGGAGCGGGGACCGGGGGGGCAGGGGAGCCGGGACCGGGGGGGGCAGGGGAGCGGGGACCGGGGGGGCAGGGGAGCCGGGACCGGGGGGGGCAGGGGAGCGGGGACCGGGGGGGCAGGGGAGCCGGGACCGGGGGGGGCAGGGGAGCGGGGACCGGGGGGGCAGGGGAGCCGGGACCGGGGGGGGCAGGGGAGCGGGGACCGGGGGGGCAGGGGAGCCGGGACCGGGGGGGGCAGGGGAGCGGGGACCGGGGGGGCAGGGGAGCCGGGACCGGGGGGGGCAGGGGAGCGGGGACCGGGGGGGCAGGGGAGCCGGGACCGGGGGGGGCAGGGGAGCGGGGACCGGGGGGGCAGGGGAGCCGGGACCNTTTCCCCAACACCTTGATGAGACGGCAAAGAACTTGCGATCTACGTTGGCATCTCGTCGGGTTTGCTTAGCTCTGATCTCTGAAGAGCTGCTCGCCGTTACCTGCATTTTGATTTCAAATAGTGCCAAGACGTATGCGTATAATCGTGTCCAATTAAGCGGCAAGTGGTGATAACTGCTTTGAATCCCCTCTGATATTTTTTTTTTCCCTCTGAATTCATTTTCCATGTGCATTTTAATCCGCTGTGTATTTTTACCCAATAGATGGAGCCGTTACAGCCTGGTTATCTCCAGCCTCCTTCGGAGAGTTTCTTTTTTACTGTGGCAAAGCTGCAAACGTGCAGCGAACCCTGAAATCCCACTCGTGGCCCTGGGACCATGGGGAAAAACGCGTTTGAGGGGCCCGGAGCTTGTGCGCCCTGTCCCCCCGAGCTGGCGCTGCTGGCAGCAGGGATTCGCACAAACACATCGATGCGGGCTCAGCTTTACCCCCTCAAGGAACTCCGATGATGTGCAGTGCCTCTGCTTGCGGCGCGCTCGTTGCCCGCGCTCTGCAGGAGTTTTACCATTTTTTAGCACTGCTCGTAAGTGTCAAATCCTTTTCAAACCGAGGAGGATGGCCGTGACCTTTCTTAAACCGAATGGGAAAAGGCCAGAAGTTATCGCATTCCCTCTAACGCGATACCCGGTAGCTCCCACTGAGCCTCTCAGACTGGTTTCAAAGCAGATCTCGGCTTTGTCTCCTGCCGCCTGTTGCCATCATGGGGAGTTTTTCCCCTTGGCTCCCTCAGAGAGCAATAAACATCCAAACCACTTTGCCACAACGCGGTCTGAGAGTGTTATACCCGTGGCATCGTGACACAAACCCGAGGAAATAAAAGGTGCCTGACTAGAAACATCCTCAAATATTTCCTCCGCCACACACCTCATCGCTGCCTTGCAGCAGAGGCAGCCTCGGACGGTGCCAGGCTTTCTGGGCTCTGCGTTGTGCCTGGCTGGAGCAACACAGCGCAGCCCTGGACTTTGTCCACTTGCTCGTTTTCAACCTCTTCTCCTTCTCTAAAAGGTGTTTCACTTCTTTGGTTTGGGGTTTTTTTTGGGCAGGGGTAGCTTAGCAAAAGGGGATTGTAAAGGAAAGAGCAGCAGGTTCCTGGGGAAAGCTGCTTTTTTTCCCTTAAACGTGCCCACTCCAAATTACCTGCTCAAGTCTCCTCGCCTGATTGATCGTAGGGAAGTACCTTCTTTTTTTAATTAAAATAAAAGGAAGCTGATGGTAAATAGGAGTAGGCTGGTCAAGACCAACTTCACCCTGAGCTGAAATTCAAAAGCTTCCCCATGAAAACTTTGGGAAGCCAAAACCTCACCATAAACTGCGAAGCCTGCATCAGCGGGTGCGGCGGCTCGCCGGGCCCGGCCCCCCGCCCTTTGGGAACCGTCTCCACTTTTAAAGTCATTTGAGGAGGCAGCTCCCGTTACCCGCTCACCCCGTGCGCTTGCTTCGTCAGAGTCCTGGTTAATTCTTTAGGCAGCCAGAGCAGCTTAAAAGCTTATTGAGCTCAATGCATGGAAGGAATAATAGAGCTGGAATCAATAAATATTGCTTATTAATCAACAAGTCACTTTTAAAATTATCCCTCGGGGTGAGCGAGTTTGCTACGTCTGTCGGAGAACAGAGTTTGGGTGGAAACAAAACTATACGGGAGACATTCAGCGAATCATTTTGGTGAATCCTGCTGTTCTGCCCCCTCGAGACGTAACCGGCGTGCTCCCGGAAGATATCAAAAAGACAAACATTCTCAAGTTTTTCTAAACCAAAAAGCATTGCCTTCTTTTGAAACTTCATTTTCACTTCAAACATCGTCTCCGGTTAAGACAAAAAGGATTAAACAAAAGCTTTAAAACGCCTAGAAAGTAAATAATAATACTTTGTTCCAGCTGGACCCTTTTATTCTTATTATTTAATTCATCCCATAAGGGAGCAAAAGGAGTGAAAGCTCAACCCCAACCACTTTTCTCTCCGGGCTCTCGATGTGACCGGCAAGCTGAAAAACCCACAACCCCCCAGTTCGCCAGAGCCCTGCAACCCCCCGGGAGAGCGAGACGCCGAGTTCAAAGCTCAGGTCCATAAATGTGAATTTGGCGCAAGAGTTCCTGAGGTTTTCCGGGCTTCGCTCGCAGGGCTGCAGCTTCACTGCGGCCCTGTGAACGGGAGTTAGTGCGTCCCGAGGGATTTATGGCATTTATTCCGTTGCTTGGTTCTGCAGAGCAGCTCCTGGTGGCTGAGTGGGCAGCAGATTCCTCCCCGCTGCGGCGCCGTGACGAGTTAGGGACTGGTAGTAACACCGCGAGCGTACCCACGGTGCGGATCAGCTTCGCAGAAGCTGCGGTATCATCTAGTTTACGGCGGGTTTGGTCCCTAAAAGCTTGAGGTGAGATTACAGGGGTGGGATCAAAGGGTGCGGGACTGATCTCCGCCCTGCAGCGTTGGGTTTTGTGCTGTCAAAGCCCCTGAAAAACGAAGGGCTTGGTTTTAGCTCTCAGGAGGTCAAGCCAAGGAGAACGGGGGTCAGCCACCGAAAGGCCGGTTGTTCGCAGGCAGGAGGTTCAAGGCACCGTTGCTCGGGAAAGGGACCCCCGTTCCCCACACAGAGGCATCCCCTGGTGCCACTGGGGATGCTGGTGCAGAAAGCAAAGGCTGAGCACAGCTGGGCACCGCTGGCTCGCAGGGCAGCCTGCAAAGCTGCTGCTTTTGCTGGGGTACGATTTGGGCACCGCTACACAACGAGCCGTCCCGGTGCGCGGCAGATCTAACGCCGCAGCCCGGCAGGCTGGCGTACCTGAGAGGAGAACGAGCGCACTCCTTTGTTGTGTTCTGCAAACACCGTTTTTTCCAGAGTAATTCTCTGCTTTGCCTAACTGCTGCAAAACCAATGCCTGCTGAAGCCACCATGTTACGAGAAAGTCACGAAACACTTGGAAATAGGGGTTTCCATGGAAGCTACCAGCTCAGCCTTAATTCTGTTACTGCTGCCTCAAATCCCCCGGTATGTGACAAACTCGCCCCGGCGCGATCCGAGACCGGTGCAGCTTTGGGGAGCCCGCAGGGCGCTGCCGCCCCACAAACGACGCCTTTATTCCAAAAGGGGTTTGTTTTCCTTGGGTTTACTTTCCTTGCAAGTAAATTATTGAGCTTCCTTCCAGCTGTGAAATTCTCCAGATGAAGTGAGGATTCTCAGAGCAGAACCTTCCTAGGTACCCCCTGCACTACATCTGTTTGAGGGATTTTTCTAGGTCTGCAGTGTTTTGGGGCTGTGCGTTTTTAGTGTAGGGAGGTGAAATACTTGAGCCGTAATAAAATATTGAAGGCACATAAGTAATATGTCAGTAGCCTATTTCTTAATCTGCGCCACGCGTGCTGGCATCAGTAGAGTAGTAAAACGGTTTGCATTTTACAACTCTGCTTTCAGATCCAGAAATAGGGAAACTTTTGATATCTCATTTTCCATGCCTCGTGTGTGCGTAGGAAAAAAAGAAAAAACAAACCCAAGAGAGATCAAACAAATGCCCAAGTGAGTCAAGATGCTGCTGCTTTTCCGGGGATTACTCTGGGACTCGCAGTGCGGGAAAAGCAAATGAAAGTGGGGCGTTCTGGGGCTGTGCAGCAGGCTGCTAAGGATTAATTAGAAAGACTTTAGGAGGAGCTGGGGTGGGGGGCCCGGCCGTGACTCCCCCGTAGCGGTGACACCGTGGCCTTTACAGCAGCCGGGATGCACATGCGGGGAGTCCTCCATCCCCGCACATTTGAAAGGATTTCCTCCCCCTTCACCCCGGTTTTTTGGAGGGGACACGGAGACGCGTGGCTGGAAAGGGCTGGACCCAGGCTCTGAGGTACGTTTGGAAGCCAGCGGTAGACCGTCAAAGGTCCTACGCAATGCCGCACGCGACACGGCTGTCCCCTGTCCTCTAATGAGCGGCGTCAGTTAAATCGGCGTTTCCTGACATAACCATTCCTCACTAACTTTCCTTAAAGGAACAAAATGGCAATATATATATACACACACACACACACACACACATATATGTGCCTGTTTATATATATATGTATACATATTTTTCTTCCGCAGGTAGAAAAGAGGAACGATTTTAATCTATTTTAAACCTGTCAGCTGGCATCCTCCCTATTATCTCCCTTCTTTTTTTTTCCCTTTTCTGTTTTCCATTTCGCCACTGAAGAAAAGAGGAGGGGGAGTGAAACAAATGAAAATACCTCCGGAGTTCTTAAGAACTAATTTTAACATGAATTCTTCGGAGCAAATTAAAAAGCAAAGTACTCACAGCCTCTTAGTATCAGCAAGCTCCTTTTCTGTTGCACTCAATAAATCCATCACGGAGCACGGGGCATCTTGTACCTGCGGGTACCCTGGCCACCGGGGCACAAGGGGACAACCCCCCCCCTGCGGCCACGCTCTCCATGCGTTTTGGTGGCCCTGTGGCCACCATCCTGCTGGCCGGAGCTGTGAGGGCTGACCAAGAGCCTCCCCCCCATCACCGGGTACCCCCAACCCTTGGCCAGCTGCAAAGTTTTAGCTCGGCCACGGCAAGACGTCGCGTGNGGGGACAACCCACCCCCTGCGGCCACGCTCTCCATGCGTTTTGGTGGCCCTGTGGCCACCATCCTGCTGGCCGGAGCTGTGAGGGCTGACCAAGAGCCTCCCCCCCATCACCGGGTACCCCCAACCCTTGGCCAGCTGCAAAGTTTTAGCTCGGCCACGGCAAGACGTCGCGTGGTTGCGCTGAGCAGAAGGGGGTCAGGCAGCGCCCTGCGAGCTGGAGCAAATCTCTGCTTCTCCGCCCAGGGGACTGTAGGCAAACAGAGAGAGACAGGCGGAAGAAGAGGCTGGTACCCGAGACCTGAGCTTTGCTTTACACCTCCCACGTTAACGGGCCCTGCCAGAGGAGTCCTGGAGCCACCCGGCCCACCACGAAGCNCTGGAGCAAATCCCTGCTTCTCCGCCCAGGGGACTGTAGGCAAACAGAGAGAGACAGGCGGAAGAAGAGGCTGGTACCCGAGACCTGAGCTTTGCTTTACACCTCCCACGTTAACGGGCCCTGCCAGAGGAGTCCTGGAGCCACCCGGCCCACCACGAAGCACCGGTTTGAGTAAAGAGAAAGCAGCGCCTTTGAAAAGGAGCCCCGCGAGACTGCAGGAGGGCAGGGGGTGGTGCGTGGTGCATGGCTGCAGGCTGCACAAATTATTCCGTCTTCACGTGGACAAAAAAGAAAACTTGAGTATTATCTCTTTTTTGGCGAGCGAGCCTGCGTCTCTGAACGTCAGCGCCTTGGGTGGCTCTTCACAGAGCAGTGCTGCGGCCAGGTTGGGTGATGTCTTTTTGTTTTTTCCTTCTTTTTCCCCCTATAGATAAAGGGCTGAAGTTTGCTTGGCATCGCCCGGCGTTTTGCTGGGTGAGCTCCTGCTGTTTTAGCGCACGTCTTTATTTCTGACGGGCCGTGCAGCACGGGAGCAGGAGCGATGTTGTCGCTGCTTCGCTTGGGTGTTTAATCACGCTCCAAAGCTTTTTACCGCTTCGTGTACGCTGCCACAGGACACGTCCTGGCTTAATTAAAAAAGAATCTAAGGAAAGAAAAAACCTCTAAGCTCGCTTTACTATTCCAGTCTGTGTGATTCAGTGCTTTGGTCCCGGGCTGTGTGGCCATGAGCCGATCCATACGGCGATTAGATGTCACCTACACCTTCGTGTGTGGTGGTGGGATGCAATAGTGGGAAGTGTGGGAGGCAGAGCCCGGCTCCCCCGGCTTGGGGGGATAACTCTGGATACTCCACGGGCACCAGCCCAGCGTGTGGAAGTGGGTCTGGAGGCTCTTCTGGACCTCGCGTGGCCTCAAAACTTACATCCCAAGGAGCAACAGCACCTGGAAAATGGGGACCTGGGGCTTCTCGATGGACTTTTGGGGCTGAGCGTGGCACCAGCACACCGGCCCTGCGGCCACACCAGCGCCAGGAGCAGCCCTGCTGAATATTTCATGCCACCTCCTCTGTCTGGAGACAAAATTCACCTGCTGTCTTAATTCCACCCTTCCTGCCTCTGCTGAACCCTTTTTTCTCAGGTTAAATTTACTGGACCTAGCAAATACAGATGAAGGCTGCTCTGTGTTTAGGTGCTGAAGGAGACTGAAAATTGTATCTCTCCCAGGGAGTTTTGCTTCTCAACCGATTTAAGGGAGCAATTTCTTAAGTTAATATTTATTCTTTGTCTTTCTTAGGTATCCGGAGACTATTCTGGGAGCCAGGTGGGAAATAGCCATTTCTCCTCTTAAACCTGTAGCTATTATTTCAAATACAAGCGAAGGCCAAGAGGCTGCCACAGCCCTGTTCTTTATAGCAGCAGGGAGGGAAGCGGGAAAAGTCATCCTTCAAATACTGAGATACGAGCGCAGTCTGGTCAGGATAAAAGGGGACGGTCACCTCTTGCACGAAGCAACATCAGACTTTTATCCCACAGCACCGGGGCCGTGTTTGGAGGCTGCTTTATTTGCTGCATGAGGGTCGTCTGCTGGGAAGCAAATATTTAAGTCCCTGGGCCAGTTTGGGGTCTCCCCACAGAGGCTTTGACAGGAGTTTTAAGGATTAAACAGCCTTGGAGTGGTCCCACAGCCAGGATCGGACTCAAAAGCTGCCGCTGAAACCTCCCCATCCCCAAATCCATTTGCAACCGGGAATGATTTGTGGCACAAAGAATTGCGTTGCAATTTGCTGCTGCAAAGATTCTAGTTCAGGCGTGGGTTTTCTTCTTTCTTGGGGAGCAACTGGCTCTGCATGGAGAGCAGAAATCGCCAGAGCAGGCTTCAGAGGTCCACAGCATGAACGGTCACCTGGAGATGGATGTCTTGAGGACGGGAGAGAGGCACGTGCATGGGTCGGCGGTTGGGAAGGCTGCGCGCCTCACACACGCGCGCACACGCCCTCATGCTTGCTCGCGCGCCCGTGTGCTCTAGCTGAGCGCAGAGGTCACATTGGAAGAAATCAATAAACGCAATTATTATAAAACTCGCCGGTGTACCTGAGAGATGCGGCTGGAAGCACAAAGAGGGCAAGCCTCGAGCAGACGCAGCTTTGACCTAACTCTGCTCCTGGCGCGTTCACCCCGCGGCGCGACAGAGCGAAGGCACGTGGAGGCTGCCAGGGCGGCAGCGGCTGTTTGCGGATACCGCGGGATTTTCAGTGACACTTCCCAAGGGAAACAACCCCTTTCTGCACAAGGAAAAGACTCCCCCTCTCCATCAAAAACTACCTCAATGGAAAAATTTTGACAACCCCCAAAGCTGCTCCAATTCCTTTCAAATTCAATGGGAATATTTCCAAGTATTTCAGCACGGGTTCCTTCAGGCAATTCCCATCCGTGGGAATCCCAGGTCGCTGCAAACTCTCCCCACAGCAGTGCCTGCTGCAGAAGGAGAGTTTGGGGGGATTTTTACCTTCTTTGTGTCATTTGGCCAGGACTAGAAGGCACTGGCTTGGTGTTAAAAGGCGGTCCCCACTCATGTTCCCGCTGTCCTTGGCACGGGTAAAGCCTGTCCGCAGGGATGCTGGGCAGGACGCGAGCGGGGCTGGCTGGCGGGGCAGGTAAGTGCTACCTGCTGAGCTGCCAAACAGAAAGGATCCGTCTAACATTTCTTTGGCAGGCTAATGGGTGACAGCAGTTGTGTGGGAAGACTAATGGAGAAAAGGTTTGATAAAATAGAAGTTCCAGCCCGAAGTTTTTCTGATGCTTTTTTGCAGTTATATAATTTTAAAATGACATTGATTGTTTTTTTTTTAAGACACCCCCCCCCCCCCCCCC